>JAUMIR010000004.1:235102500-235122500 GCA_030847615.1 Gambelia wislizenii
GGAGGAGAGGTGGGTACTTCTGAGATAGGGCCTTTTCACTGTTGTGCCCTGTCTCTGCTATGCCATTTTCAGGGAGGTCTGCTTGCCTGGCACAGATGCTACTTTTGCAGCACCAGATGAAAAAGTCCTTTAAACCCCAGAACTTTAGGTACTTTTAGCTGTTGTTTTACCAAATCCTTTAAAATCCTTTGTGTTTGAGAACATTTGGTTTCGTTTTTTACTTTTTACTCTGACTTATGTTAGGGCCAGTGCAGATGGTGAAATAAATCCTTTTAGAATTTGGGGAAAATCCCATGTGTCCAAAAGGGATCCCACAGTGGTCCATCACTTTCAGAGGGAGGGGGAGCAAATTTTGGAAAAACTATGCAGGAAAAGCACTTTTTAAAAAGCTGCAGGGGAAATGCCCACTCCTGCTCATTAGAACAACCAAATCTCAATGCAGCAAATTTCTGAAGCAGATAGTGATTGGTTGGATGTGCACAGGGGGCAGAGATTGCCAACAAGGCAGCACCCAGAATCACCATGTGGCATTGTCGCTAGAGCAATTGGGTGCTGAGCCAAAGCAACAGCCTTTCTTTTCTTTTTTTTCTTTTTTGTTATTTAAACAGAAGATTGCTCTTCCACATCTTGGATTTAGTTTTTTAAAATACTGTTTGGTGGGGGCAAGTTGGGCAGTATAGAACCACAAGTAGTTCACTTGTGCCTGCCATCTTGATTCACTGGCATGCCTCTGTGTGAACAGCAAACATGGATTGCTTCAGACACAAGCAAGTCCATGACCTTGCAAAAAGATCATGGAGACAGATGAAAACTGCTGCGAATTGGTGTATGTTCACACTGATCCACATTTTATTCTCTCGTCTAGACTGGCCCTTAGTTATTTTAGCATTGTTGTGAGAGGAATGAAACATGGGTCACCTATCGCCACCACCTACGACTCCTCGAGCGCTTTCATCAGCGCTGTCTACGCACAATCCTAAATATACACTGGACTGACTATGTGACGAATGTTGCTGTCCTTGAGCAAGCAGGGATCACCAGCATTGAGGCCATGATATTGAGAACACAGCTGCGCTGGGCAGGGCACGTTTCTAGGATGGAGGACCATCGCCTCCCAAAAATACTACTCTATGGTGAACTCACCACAGGTCAGCATAAGAGGGGCGCTCCAAAAAAGCGATACAAAGACTCCCTGAAACAACATCTCAGGCTCAGCCAAATTGATCACCAACAGTGGTCCGCCCTGGCCTCACATCGGGAGGCATGGAGAAACACTATTCACAATGCTGCAGCCTTATTTGAGAACTCACGCCGAACAAGTCTTGAAGAGAAACGACAACGCAGAAAGGATCACAACCCAAAAACATCACCCAAGGAAACCTTCTGCTGTGCTTTCTGCAACCGGACTTGTTTATCTCGGATTGGCCTTTTTAGTCATCAGCGCGCTTGCAGAAAGCGTGGGATAAGTCCTTCCTGAATCTTCATTTGCGAAGAAAAGCCAGAGAGAGGAATAACAAATAAATATCACACATTTAATAATAGACTGGTCAGTTTAAAACTTGCCAGCAATGTGAAGCCATCAGGGGTCTCATGGCATTGTGTATTCTTGGCTAGGAAGCATTAGAAATATGGCGACAGCTACCATGGGTCCCAAGCCAAAGGAGCTTGTCCAAAAGATTTGATAAGGTGAAAGGCCATTGCTTCAGTGCTTCTGACCGATGGAAATCTGCACTGGTGTGTGTGTATGTGGGGGGGCATTTAGCACATTGCCAGTCTTTAAATAGTAAGCAGTAAGTGTGCTATCCATTTGTGACTAAACATCTAGAGTCTTGGTTGGGGTTTAGGTGCAAACCTCATTTCCCAGTCGAAGCTGTTTATAATATGGTAATGGCAATGGATCAGCCAGGACAGCTGTTGTAACTTACTGGTCACCATGAGCATGAAGTATAAGATGAAAAATTGCTGGTTCCAATTTTCAGCTCAATTATTTCTTTTCTTGTCTGTTTGTTCCACTTCCCCTACCACACACTCCACGGCCCAGCATAACACTGCCTGCATTGGATGAAGTTGATTTCAGCCCATGACAGTTTATGCCATAATAAAGGCACCACAAAACTGTGATTTTTGTTGGAAAAAGGCTAACACAACTACCCCCCCTGGAAAATGATGATATTTGAGACCCATGTAATAGTGATAAAGGTCTTATATGCTTGTGTATGAGTTGAGTTCATTCAGTCATGCATGCTGTCTCATGTATCCTGTGATCAACTACAGTATCCATGGGAGAAATCATTGTAAGCAAGGATGTAATGTGGGTATATTACACAGTTACAGCAATTTGATTTCTGTTTCGCTGTGGCTCTGCTGTATGGAATCTTCAGATTTGTTGTTTGGTGTGGTACTTAGAATTTTCTGTTCTCTCTCTGGCTTTTCTTCACAAACGAAGATTCAGGAAGGACTCATCCCGCGCTTTCTGCAAGTGCGCTGATGACTAAAAAGGCCAATCCGAGATAAACAAGTCCGGTTGCAAAAAGCACAGCAGAAGGTCTCCTTGGGTGATGTTTTTGGGTTGTGATTCTTTCTGCGTTGTCATTTCTCTTCAAGACTTGTTCGGTGTGAGTTCTCAAATAAGGCTGCAGCATTGTGGATAGTGCGTCTCCATGCGTCCCGATGTGAGGCCGGGGCGGACCACTGTTGGTGATCAATTTGGCCGAGCCTGAGATGTTGTTTCAGGGAGACTTTGTATCGCTTTTTTGGAGCGCCCCTCTTACGCTGACCCGTGGCGAGTTCACCGTAGAGTAGTATTTTTGGGAGGCGATGGTCCTCCATCCTAGAAACGTGCCCTGCCCAGCGCAGCTGCGTTCTCAATATCATGGCCTCAATGCTGGTGATCCCTGCTTGCTCAAGGACAGCAACATTTGTCACATAGTCAGTCCAGTGTATATTTAGGATTGTGCGTAGACAGCGCTGATGAAAGTGCTCGAGGAGTCGTAGGTGGTGGCGATAGGTGACCCATGTTTCAGATCCATAAAGGAGGATAGACAGTACGATGGCTCTATACACACTGATTTTTGTGCTTTGCCTCAGGTGTTTATTGCTCCAGACTCTTTTGTGAAGTCTTCCAAATGCACTATATGCCTTTGCTAATCTGTGATCGATTCTAGTTCTAGTATCTAGTTCTAGTGCTGTATAATTTAAGGGAGTGGAGCAGTGATCTCTAACAAGGAATTCTAAGAAACTCACTGACGTACAGATTCCAGGATTATGAATGTAAATCATGTTATAGCACTTTGATACCATTTTGGCAATATCTGCACTGCAGCAATAATCCAGTTTGACACTGCTTTAACTGCCATGGCTCAGTGCTATGGGATCCTGGGATTTATAGTTCGTTGTGGCACCAGAGCTCTCTGACAAAGAAGGATAAATATCTCACAAAACTACAAATCCCAGAATTCCATGGCATTAAGCCATGGCAGTTCAAGCTGTGTCAAACTGGATTATTTCTGCAGTGCAGATGTAGCCTTTGACAGCTACAGCTGTCAAATTGGTATCAAAGTGCTATAACATGATATAGAATATATGTGCTATTAGTAACTGTGTACTAAGGCACACACGTAGTATGCATGGTGATGGAAAGCATACCCTTCAACTATCCCGATTTGTCACCTCATGGGAGGGGGAGAGGAGGGGTAGAAGCCTGCCCTTCCCTGCAGACTCAGGCAAAAGTATACTGCTGTACACCTCTCCTAGCTTGTCTGTTCTACTATATTAATAACTGTTGCTGTCTTAAGTACAGTCTGTTGTTGCTTGGCCAAATTTCATCTGTGAAACATTGCAGGGCATAAGAAAAAAAATATTAATTAGTATTCATTTGTCTGCAGAATAACAGGTTTCCTAACACTGTGTGAGAAGAACAGGGTATAGTAATGATTCGTCATACCCAGCAAAATCTATCTGGAAATTATTGCACAAAAAGGCTCCCATGATTTTTCTGTGCAAAGCCCAGAGCTTTTGTGCATAAAATATGTTTGTTGTAGCAAGGAGGAGGAGGAAAAAAAGGTAAGGTGTCTTATGCAGTTTCCTGCCAGGGAGAAGAAGGAGAGCAGCTTCTGGGCAGCCATTTTGAGTGGGTGAGTTTGAATTTTTTTTTTTTAACTGTTGGAAGAGGGTGCTTGTTGCTGAGGGGGTGGAGCTTCTGTGAGTCACATCTGTGAGTCACTAGGGGGTGGAGCTGGGAGCCTAGCTCTATATAACTCCTTGCAGAGGCAAGCCAAACGGCACACGAATTTGAGTGACCAAACAAAAATACAGCATACCTAAAAGTACAGCTTTTAGTTCTCAGCATTACCTAAGAGTTCTTAGATTACCTAAAAGCTCTCACCATGGACACTGAGGGGACTGCGGGAGTCACCTGCAAAACTTGTGGGATGTTTGTCTTCTTGTCTACAGAGGTGGGGAACTTCACATGCACCAAGTGCAAGTTGGTAGCCCTCTTGGAGGAGAAAGTCCAGCAGCTGGAGACACGGGTAGCTACACTTCAACATATTCGTGAGAAAGAGATCTTCCTGGACAGAACAGAACAAATAGTCTTGGACAGGGACCACACAGAGGAACTGGCTGGGGAGGAGAGTGTCATTTCACAGACATAGTAGGTAGACAGCTGGAGCAATGTCACACACAGAACAAGAAAATCCAGGGATTCTTTCAGCAGCTTGCACCTACAGAATTGATTCGAAGCCCTCTCCCTTATCAAGGACAACAAGGAAGAACAGCATGGAAAGACTTCAGGGGCAGAGCAGGGGACCTTGAGAGTACCACCGCAAGGAACAGCAGCTGCAAAGCCTCGGGGGAGGCATGTGGTGGTGGGGGACTCCTTGCTGTGGGGTACAGAAGCAGTGATTATGGGCCTGACAAGATGTCTCAGGAGGTGTGTTGTCTCCCTGGGGCAAAGATCCATGATGTGACAGAGAGGCTGACAAGACTCTTCAAGCCTACGGATCATTACCCCTTCCTTTTGGTCCATGTGGGAAACAATGACACTGCAAGGCACAGCTTTCCAAAGATCAGAAGAGATTATGAGGCTCTGGGGAGGAAGCTGAAAGAAATGGATGCACAGGTTATCATCTCATCAATTCTGCCAGTTGAAGGGCATGGTCCAGGAAGGGAGAGGAAAATAGCCAACATAAACAGCTGGATCCATAGATGGTGTCACCGAGAACGATTTGGATTCTTGGATCATGGGCTGCACTTCCATGAGGGGGGACTTCTGGCAAGGGATGGGGTGCATCTCACAACAGTTTTCTGAAATGCTTTTGCCAACAGTTTCAAGAAATTAATCAGGAGGGCTTTAAACCGAGTCATATTGGGGAGGGAGACAGTATTCTGGAAGGCAAAAGGGCTGGAGAAAATAGTCAAACTGTCATAGAGGGAACAAGGCAAACAGCGCAAGGACCCAACAACGGGAGGCAAAAAATCTTGCACAGGCAGCAAGTAAAGGGAACACATCGTCTTAGATGTCTCTACACTAATGCACAGACCATGGGAAATAAGCAAGATGAACTTGAACTCCTAGCACTACAAAACAAATATGATATAACAGGCATTACTGAATCCCGGTGAGATGAGTCTCATGATTGGAATGTAGGAATAGAGGGGTATAACCTTTATAAGAGAAACAGGCCAAACAGGAAAGGAGGAGGAATAGCATTATATGTCAGGGATATTTATACCAGTGAAGAGATCCATGACATCAATACTGGAAGCCAGGTGGAGAGCATCTGGATAAAAATTAAAGGGGAGGGAAACAACACGGATGTTATTGTGGGACTCTACTACAGACCCCCAAGTCACACGGAGGAATTTGATGATGCCTTTCTAGAACAGATGACCACGCATGCAGAAAGGAGAGATGTAGTAGTGATGGGTGACTTCAACTATCCTGATATTTGCTGAACATCTAACTCAACCAAAACTTCAAGGTCTAGCAAATTCATTACTTGCCTGGAAGACAATTTCATGGTCCAAAAGGTGGAAGAGGCAACAAGGGGGTCAACTATTTTAAATCTGATCTTAACCAACAGGGATGACCTGGTTAATAGGGTGCAAGTGGTGGGATCCTTAGGTGAGAGTGATCATGTTCTCCTGGAGTTTGTTATACAATGGAAAGGAGAAGCCAGGCATAGTCGGGCACACATTCTTGACTTTAGGAGAGCTGATTTTAATAAACTCAGGGAAATACTGGGGGTGATCCCATGGTCAGGAATACTAAAAGAGAAGAGACCTCAAGATGGATGGAACTTTCTCAAAAGCGAGAAACTGAAGGCACAATTTCAAACAGTACCATTGAGAAAGAATAATGGGAGATGTCTCAAGAAACCAGGATGGATGACTGAAGAACTTTCAATGGAGCTAAGTTGTAAACAGAACATGTATAGGAAATGGAAAAAGAGGGAAATTACCAAAGAAGAATTCAAAGAGATAGCGAACACGTGTAGGAGTAAAGTCAGAAAAGCTAAAGTGCAGAATGAGCTCAGGCTTGCTAGAGAGGTTAAGAACAATAAAAAGGGTTTGGGGGGGTATGTCCGCAGCAAAAGGAGGAAGAAGGAAATGGTAGGGCCACTACATGGAAAAGATGGCAAAATGCTAACAGGGGACAGAGAAAAGGCAGAATTACTCAACACTTTCTGTGCCTCAGTGTTTTCAGAAAAGCAAATGGGTGATCAGCCTGAGGATAATGGAACAGAGGACACAATAGGGGAAATCCAGCACACAATAAGCAAAGAGGTAGTACAGGAACACCTTCTTAATCTAAATGAATTTAAATCTCCAGGACCAGATGTACTACATCCAAGAGTATTAAAAGAGCTGGCAAATGTAATCTCAGAGCCATTGGCAATAATCTTTGAGAACTCCTGGAGAACAGGAGAGGTCCCAGCAGACTGGAGGAGGGCAAACATTGTCCCTATCTTCAAAAAGGAGGAAAAAGGGGATCCCAACAATTATCATCCAATTAGTCTGACATCAGTACCAGGGAAGATTCTAGAGCAGATCGTCAACCAGAGAGTCTGTGAACATTTAGAAGGCAATGCCATAATGACAAAAAGTCAACATGGGTTTCAGAGAAACAAGTCATGCCAGACTAATCTGATCTCCTTTTTTTGATAAATTGACCAGCTTGGAAGATGAAGGGAATGCTGTGGATATCGCATACCTTGATTTTAGTAAGGCCTTTGACAAGGTTCCCCATGACATTCTTGCAAACAAGCTTGTAAAATGTGGGCTAGACAAGTTAACTGTTCAATGGATTTGTAATTGGTTGACCGGCTGAACCCAAAGGGTGCTCAGCAGTGGCTCCTCTTCATCTTGGAAAGATGTGACCAGTGGGGTGCCACAGGGTTCTGTCCTGGGCCCCATGCTATTCAACATCTTTATCAATGACTTGGATGGCGGAATTAGGGGCATACTTATCAAATTTGCAGATGACACCAAATTAGGAGGAGTAGCTAATACTGCAGAGGACAGGATCAAAATTCAAAATGACCTGGATAGACTGGAGAGCTGGTCCAAAGCTAACAAAATGAAATTCAGTACGGAGAAATATAAGGTACTGCACTTAGGGCGGAAAAATGAAATGCATAGATATAGGATGGGGGAGACCTGACTGAATGAGATTACATGTGAAAGGGATCTAGGAGTCCGAGTAGACCACAAGTTGAACATGAGTTAACAGTGTGATGCAGCAGCTAAAAAGGCCTATGCAATTTTGGGCTGCATCAATAGAAGTATAGTGTCTAGATCAAGGGAAAAAATAGTGACTTTCTATTCTGCCTTGGTTAGGCCTCACCTAGAATACTGTGTCCAGTTTTGGGCACCACAATTCAAAAAGGATATTGACAAATTGGAGCGTGTCCAAAGGAGGGCAACTAAAATGGTGAAAGGTCTAGAAACGATGCCTTATGAGGAGAGACTTAGGGAGCTGAGTATGTTTAGCCTGGAAAAAAGACAGTCAAGAGGCGATATGATAGCCCTGTTTAAGTATTTGAAGGGGTGTCACATTGAGGCTGGAGCAGGCTTGTTTTCTACTGCTCCAGAGACTGGAAGACGGAGCAATGGATGCAAGCTCCAGGAACAGAGATTCCACCTCAACATTAGGAGGAACTTTTTGACAGTAAGAGCTTTTCGGCAGTGGAACACACTCCCTCGGAGCATGGTGGGGTCTCCTTCCTTGGAGGTCTTTAAACAGAGGCTGGACGGCCATCTGTCAGGGATGCTTTGATCATGATTTCCTGCGTGGCAGGTGGTTGGACTGGATGGCCCTCGTGGTCTCTTCCAGCTCTACAATTCTATGATTCTATGATTCTACGAAACATGAAGCTTTATGTTTTGCCCAGAAAACACTGTTTCCTCTGTCTGTGTGTGTCTGTACGAGTGTGTGTGTACAGACACTCACACATACATATACAGAAATATGCATAGTTTAACTCCCTGAAGGAGTTCTCAAAATGCAACTATTGGTTCTTTTGTAACAGGGGGAGTAGTATGAAAATTTTTCAGCCCTGCATAACTATATGAGCAATGCCAAGACTTACATCCCTAATCATGCAGTATATAAGCACTGGGTTCCAATTAGACATATTTTATCCCACTGCTCTGGCAAAGAGAAAGATTCTTTGGCTGCATAATATCTAATATGGACACTATAAATGATCCCCCTTCTGGAAAGCATATGACTTGGGGTCCAGTGATGCCCTACATGTAACCAAACAGCTGTTACTGGCTGGCGTGGGACCTCCCTCAGGACTAGTAGCAATGTTTCTGTGAAGATTTTCATCCGCTGCTCATTTACCCTTATTCCAGCTCCACTACTGACATGAATGAATCACAGAATCATAGAATCTTCTCGTTGGAATGGATTGCAAGGGTCATATAGTCCAAACCCCTGCCATGCAGTTATACACAACTAAAGCACTCCTAAAAGGTGCCCATCCAACCTCTGTTGAAAGCCCTTCAATGAAGGATGGTCCACCATGTTCTGAGGCAGTCAGTTCCACTGTTGAACAGTTCTTACCGTCAAGAAGTTCTTCCTAATGTCTAGATGGAATTTTTTCCCCTGCAATTGAAACCCATTGGTTTATATTCTAGTCTTTGGAGCAAGAGAAAACAAGTTTGCTCCATTTTCTACTTGACATCCCTTCAGATAATTTAAATTGTAAAAGTGTGTTATTTTATTTTCCAATAACCCCTTGCCTCTTATAGTAGGTGGTACTAGGTTTCGGACAAAATAGGCCAGAGGTTAAAATAATTAAATAAAAATATAGTTAAGTTATTTAAAATGATAAAATATATTATTGTTGAAAGTATCTTTTACTATAAGCTTAATGTTCTAATTGTGTTTTACAAATTAATATTTCTTTTTTAAAAGATCACCCATAAATGAATGATACCATGATGCAAACAATACTGTAGTTTTAAGAGCAATTGTCAGCTTCAGACCAACCCTTAGCCAGTTATATTATAAGTCTTCATCCCAGTTAACTCACTCACAGGTCCTGAGGATTTAGGACTTTATCAGATTACTCCCCTTAACATTCTTTTGCTGGCATATTTTGTGTCATTTTTATGCTGGCAACCCCCCTTCTACAAGACCTACCTTTAGCAGCATCAAAGAGACAGCCCTGGCCATAACAGAGCCCAAATGGAGCTCTGTTTACTTCTGGGGTTGATATCTCACTGATTCTCACGAGAAGATATGAGTGTGGCAAATTTAAACGTTAAAGCAAGACAAAGACGTAAAACATACACACACGCACATTAACACACTTAAAAAATCACAAGTAAACCAGGGATGTAAAAAAAGGATGTCCCCTACCTGGCTATTCTGATCTCACCCAGAAGTGTTCTGACAATTGACGCTGTGTTCACTGAGCACAATGGTGTGAAGTTTCAAATGCCAGCAATGCCGGCAACAAAGCGGAACGGGAGATCAATTGATGGCTTGGGCCATCAATAAAAAAGAACAGCTTTTGGACTTTACATGATTGCGAAAGGATGACATTGTCTGGTATGTGTGCCCTTTTGCGATAATTAGGCATCATTATGATGCCATATTTGCCGTATCTGATAAAGTCCTTAGTTAACTGCCTGCTTTCAGGTAGAATTTCTGTGTACTTCAATACATTCAAGACTTCTTTCTCAAGAATGACCCTTTAGTTTTGAACTCCAAAGAGCACTGCCACCTCAGGTTCACTGCATACTGCTGACACTACACATTGAGTATCCTTTACCTGGAATTCCGAAATCCAAAACATTCCAAAATCCACAACTCTCCACATGGGTTACTGAAATAGTGACATCTTTGCTTTCTGATGTTTCAGTGTATACAATCTTGGTTTCATGCAATATATGTGTGTGTGTATATATATATATATATATATTGATTATGTTGCCATTCCCAGTGTGCTGATTGGCCGCGTAGGAAACTTCCCAACTAATCAAAGCTCTCCATGGGGCAACCAATCAGCACACTGAGGGTGGAAACATGTGGAAAACTTCAAGTTCTTTCAAAGCATGATGGTGGTGGAGGGGATTTTGTGTCATGGCACACGTGGTGTGTGTGTATGTGTAGTGGCATCCTGATGTAGTTCTTTCTTCACCTTCTCCTCACTTTCTGATGTAGTTATGGTTTCTTCAGATTTCTCCCAACTGACATCCCCTTCTCAGTTCCCTCTGGATTCTCTTCTGGATTCTTATCCTCTTCTGTCTTCTTTCTCTTGACACTCACTCACTCAAAGTTGATCTTAAATACTTTTCAAACAGGACCCTCCAGACATTCAATCTATTAATGGGTAGAATTTTACACACACACACAAACACACACACACAACCCCCCCACACACACATTCAAATAACCAATATACAAATACAAAATGTTTCCATAACCAATCATAACAGGCCATCTTTTGATCCCACCCATCTGTATATAACATCAGTCTAACATTTTAAAATGCTAGTCCCTTTCTGGTCTAAGTTACCAGTAAAAGATACTAGGTTTTTTTCTCACTTTACAGCTAAACCTTTCTTTATCAGTCATTGTTTCAAAGCCAAATATATTAACACATTTAACTTTTCCCTCAGGTAGCAACTGTTTCTTCACAGGAACATTTATTTTGCAGAAAGCTTCCAATGGATTTACTGATTCTTTTAAAAAGAAAATGAAGAAGCAACAAAACCACCTAGAAATGAATATTTGATCATAAATTTACTGTGCAAAATATCATTTTGCTCTGTTCAAATGACAAAGGATGCTACTTTACAACACTTCTTTCATCTTAAACTGTGACAATGAGTATTTTCTGCTGTCTTAATATAAGAGACTTATCCCTGAATCTTTCTTGCCCCTGGATTCATGAATTATTGTACCCATTTCCATGAGACAGAAATCATGCTTTTTCTAATGGTGGCAAATGTTTAGACCAATTAATTAATGTGAGCAACAAGTCAGTGGAGACAATAGCCCAGAGAAGGCTTTGGAAATATAAAACAGAATGAGAGACAATACAATTAGTTTGCTATTTTACTTCCTAGTACTTTAGAAGCTGGTTGAAAAAACGCACTTTGTTTCCACATATCAAAAAGTACACAATGTCTCCAAGGCTCACTGTTCAGATCTGATATTCAAAAAAGAAGTTTCCACTTCATTTTACAGAAATGGTCCAAGACATTATGTTGTCTAAAGTTTTATTTAAAAAAAAACCAAACCAAAAACAAAAAAACCCAAATCCAGATGGTAATACACCCTCCCCCTCATATCATGATAACAAGTAAAGTCCAAATGTATTGCTGTTGCACCTGTTCAGCTCAACCCAAGAAAACCAAAAGAAGATTAATGGCTCATCTACATGAGCCAGGATATGCTGGCTCCCAATAGGCACACTGGCCTGTCCCTGTAGCTGCCACCGCCATTTTCTTTTCTGACTCAGAAGGCAGGAAGGGGACCCATGACACGTGATTGAAGGTCCCCTGCATGTGACCAGCCTTGGTCACATGTTAAGGGACTCTTTCCTGGCTCCAAGGAGAGCCAGGGAGATGGCAGTCGCATTGGGAACCAGTGTGCTGGATGAGCTCCTGTGGACACAAGGGGCCCAATCTGGTTGCTGCTGATGGTAATGGAGTATACCGTGTATTTTTAAAATATGGTATTTCAGGCTTTACCCTGTCTTCCCTGCTATCTCAGCCCTGTATCTGCCCCAGGGGTGGTGAGGACTGCCCGGCGGGAGAATGGGGCAAATGCCCTGCATCATCAGAACCGCAGGGCTCTGAGATGGGTGCAGGTTGGGTTATTTAGACAAGCCCTAAGAAGAAGAAGAAAAAGTATAAGATAGCCAATTCAATTAATACAGCTCAGCTTTAATATTCACATCACCACAAAAATATGGAGCTACTGTCCCATAACAGAAAGAACGTTTTCCTGATAGTACATTACTAATCTCTTATTTGGGGCCCTTGTTAAACTGATCAGAAGAGGGTTAGTAAAATGACAGCTGAGATCACTAATCAGTTTCAGGGCAAAGCATAATTTACTGCTCCTTAACATAACCACAGTCTCTGATGTGGGAAGGGGTTGCCTCAAATAGACCGTAGGTATTGTTGGGCTTCCCTGACCCAAGAACCTTACTAAATCTAATGAGTTTACATTTATGTTATAGCAAGGTGGTTTTTATCTAACATTAAGAAAGAAATCATGAGTGTAAAAGCAGCTTGGCAATAGAACAAATAATATAGAGGGATGGCAGGATCTTCCTTGTTGGTCATTTTCTAGCAGAAGCTGTAAAACCACCTATGAAGATACTGTACGTCTGGATTTCTTGCACCAAAAAGGAGATAAGTAAGAAGGACAGTGACCTCTTCCAACCTGATGATTCTACGATAAATGCAAACCCAGAGTCTCAATTTCAAAATTTATGCTATGGCTGGATTCATTGTCACTTTCACTTTTTTCACATATAGTTTTTCACATCTCTATCTATCTATCTATGCATATTCCATTCTTTCCATTCCATGTGTGCAGAAATTTGTGTATTTTGGTAAATTTGGGAAATCTATATGGAATTCTCAGTAACCTACACTGCATGCATTCAACAGCACAGCTATTTCTGCACTGCAGAGACATAGTATAAAGATTCTGTATGTGGAACTATGCTATGTCTCCACTCACACCTTGACAACACACTGTCCTCAAAGTCTATGGGTGATGAATGGAGAAAAACAAATGCACAATCATGGACTCACAGACAGTAGAGGTGGAACAATCTTCCACTAGGACTTGATTCTAGCTACTGCTAGAGATGCATCAGTGCAATATACTACACATATTTTATTGTCTGTATATATATATAGTGTTTGGTGAGTTAGTAGATGAATAGGGACATCAAACGACATGGACACAGGTGGGGTATATTTTTTTATTTTATTATTTATTAGAATCATAGAATCATAGAATCATAGAATTACAGAGTTGGAAGAGACCACGAGGGCCATCCAGTCCAACCCCCCTGCCACGCAGGAAATCACAATCAAAGCATCCCCGACAGATGGCCATCCAGCCTCTGTTTAAAGACCTCCAAGGAAGGAGACCCCACCACGCTCCGAGGGAGTGCGTTCCACTGCCGAACAGCTCTTACTGTCAAAAAGTTCCTCCTAATGTTGAGGTGGAATCTCTGTTCCTGGAGCTTGCACCCATTGCTCCGTGTTCCAGTATCTGGAGCAGCAGAAAACAAGCCTGCTCCATCCTCAGCGTGACATCCCTTCAAATACTTAAACAGGGCTATCATATCGCCTCTAAACCGTCTTTTTTCCAGGCTAAACATACCCAGCTCCCTAAGTCTCTCCTCATAAGGCATTGTTTCCAGACCTTTCACCATTTTAATTGCCCTTCTCTGGACACGCTCCAATTTGTCAATATCCTTTCTGAATTGTGGTGCCCAGAACTGGACACAGTATTCTAAGTGAGGTCTGACCAAGGCAGAATAGAGTGGCACTATTACTTCCCTTGATCTAGACACTATACTTCTATTGATACAGCCCAAAATTGCATTGGCCTTTTTAGCTGCCGCGTCACACTGTTGGCTCATGTTCAACTTGTGGTCTACTAGGACTCCTAGATCCCTTTCGCACGTAGTCTCATTCAGCCAGGTCTCTCCCATCCTATATTTATGCATTTCATTTTTCCGCCCTAAATGCAGTACTTTACATTTCTCTGTATTGAATTTCATTTTGTTAGCTTTGGCCCAGCTCTCCAGTCTATCCAGGTCATTCTGAATTTTGATCCTGTCCTCTAGGGTATTAGCTACTCCTCCCAATTTGGTGTCATCTGCAAATTTGATAAGTATGCCCCTAATTCACTCATCTAAGTCATTGATAAAGATGTTGAATAGCACTGGGCCCAGGACAGAACCCTGTGGCACCCCACTGGTCACATCTTTCCAAGACGAAGAGGAGCCACTGCTGAGCACCCTTTGGGTTCAGCCGGTCAACCAATTACAAATCCATTGAACAGTTAACTTGTCTAGCCCACATTCTACAAGCTTGTTTGCAAGAATGTCATGGGGAACCTTGTCAAAGGCCTTACTGAAATCAAGGTATGCAATGTCCACAGCATTCCCTTCATCTACCAAGCTGGTAACTTTATCAAAAAAAGAGATCAGATTAGTCTGGCATGACTTGTTTCTCTGAAACCCATGCTGACTTTTTGTGATTATGGCATTGCCTTCTAAGTGTTCACAGACTCTATGTTTAATGATCTGTTCTAGAATCTTCCCTGGTATTGATGTCAGACTAACTGGACGATAGTTGTTGGGATCCTCTTTTTTCCCTTTTTGAAGATGGGAACAACGTTTGCCCTCCTCCAGTCTGCTGGGACTTCTCCTGTTCTCCAGGAGTTCTCAAATATTATTGCCAATGGCTCTGAGATTATATTTGCCAGCTCTTTTAATACTCTTGGATGTAGTTCATCTGGTCCTGGAGATTTAAATTCATTTAGATTAAGAAGGTATTCCTGTACTACCTCTTTACTTATTTTGAGCTGGATTTCCCCTATTGTGTCCTCTGTTCCATTCTCCTCAGGTTGGTCCTCCTTTTCCTTTTCTGAAAACACTGAGGCAAAGAAGGTGTTGAGTAATTCCGCCTTTTCTCTGTCCCCTGTTAGCATTTTGCCATCTTCTCCACGTAGCGGCCCTATCATTTCCTTCTTCCTCCTTTTGCTGCGGACATACCCAAAAAAACCCTTTTTATTGTTCTTAACCTCCCTAGCAAGCCTGAGCTCATTCTGCGCTTTAGCTTTTCTGACTTTACTCCTACACGTGTTCGCTATCTGTTTGAATTCTTCTTTGGTGATTTCCCCCCCTTTCCATTTCCTATACATGTTCCGTTTAAAACTTAGCTCCATTGAAAGTTCTTTAGTCATCCATCCTGGTTTCTTGAGACACCTCCCATTTTTCTTCCTCAATGGTACTGTTTGAAATTGTGCCTTCAGTATCTCCCTTTTGAGAAAGTCCCATCCGTCTTGAGGTCCCTTCTCTTTTAGTATTCTTGACCATGGGATCATCCCCAGTATTTCCCTGAGTTTATTGAAATCAGCTCTCCTAAAGTCAAGAATGCGTGTCTGACTATGCCTGGCTTCTCCTTTCCATTGTATAACAAACTCCAGGAGAACATGATCACTCTCACCTAAGGATCCCACCACTAGCACCCCATTAACAAGGTCGTCTCTGTTGGTTAGGATCAGATCTAAAATAGCTGACCCCCTTGTTGCCTCTTCCACCTTTTGGACCATGAAATTGTCTTCCAGGCATGTAAGGAATTTGCTAGACCTTGTAGTTTTGGCTGAGTTAGATTGCCAGCAAATATCAGGATAGTTGAAGTCACCCATCACTACAACATCTCTCCTTTCTGCATGTATGTTCATCTGTTCTAGAAAGGCAACATCCAATTCCTCCGTCTGATTTGGGGGTCTGTAGTAGAGTCCCACAATAACATCCCTGTTGTTTCCCTCCCCTTTAATTTTTATCCAGATGCTCTCCACCTGGCTTCCAGTATTGATGTCATGGATCACTTCACTGGTGTAAATATCCCTGACATATAATGCTATTCCTCCTCCTTTCCTGTTTGGCCTGTTTCTCCTATAAAGGTTATACCCCTCTATTCCTACATTCCAATCATGAGACTCGTCCCACCAGGTTTCAGTAACGCCTATTATATCATATTTGTTTTGTAGTGCAAGGAGTTCTAGTTCATCTTGCTTATTTCCCATGCTCTGTGCATTAGTGTAGAGACATCTGAGACCATGTGTTCCCTTTACTTGCTCCCTGTGCAAGTTTTTTTGCCTCCCACTGTTGGGTCCTTGTGCTGTTCGCCTTGTTCCCTCTATGACAGTTTGACTATTTTCTCCAGCACTTTTGCCTTCCAGAATACTGTCTCCCTCCCCCATATGACTCAGTTTAAAGCCCTCCTGATCAAATTCTTGAGACTGTTGGCAAAAATGTTTCTTCCAACTGTTGTAAGATGCACCCCATCTCTTGCCAGAAGTCCCCCCGCATGGAAGTGCAGTCCATGATCCAAGAATCCAATTTGTTCCCGGCGACACCATCTACGGAGCCAGTTGTTTACATCGGCTATTTTCCTCTCCCTTCTTGGACCATGCCCTTCAACTGGCAGAAGAGACGAGATGACCACCTGTGCGTTCATTTCTTTCAGCTTCCTCCCCAGGGCCTCATAATCTCTTCTGATCTTGGGAAAGCTGTGCCTTGCAGTATCATTGGTTCCCACATGGACCAAAAGGAAGGGGTTATGATCCGTAGGCTTGACGAGTCTTGTCAGCCTCTCGGTCACATCACAGATCTTTGCCCCAGGGAGACAACACACCTCCCGAGTCATCTTGTCAGGCCCACATACCACTGCTTCTGTACCCCTCAGCAAGGAGTCCCCCACCACCACCACACGCCTCCTCTGAGGCTTCGCAGCTGCTGTTCCTTGCGGTGGTCCTCTCAAGGTCCCCTGCTCTACCCCTGAAGTCTGTCCATGCTGTTCTTCCTCATTGTCCTTGATAAGGGAAAGGGCTTCGAATCGATTCTGTAGCTGCAAGCTGCTGGAAGAATCCCTGGATTTTCTTGTTCTGTGTGTGACATTCCTCCAGCTGTCTACTTCCTGTGTCCGTGAAGTGACCCTCTCCTCCACAGCCACTTCCTCTGTGCGGTCCCCATCCAAGACTGTTCGTTCTGTTCTGTCCAGGAAAACCTCTTGCTCACGAATCTGTTGAAGTGTAGCTACCCATGTCTCCAGCTGCTGTACTTTCTCCTCCAAGAGGGCTACCAGCTTGCATTTGGTGCATGTGAAGTTCTCCACGTCTGTAGACAAGAATACAAACATCGCACATGTGTTGCAAGTGACTGCTGCAGTCCCCTCAGTGTCCATGATTAGAGCTTTTAGGTAATCTAAGAACTCTTAGTTAACGCTGAGAATGCTAAGCTGTACTTTTAGGTCTGCTGTATTTTTGTTTGGTTACTGAAATTCGCGTGCCGTTGGGCGCGCACCTCTGGCTCTTGAGGGTAAAAGGGGAAGGTCAGAAGTTCAAGCCCCTCAGCAACAAGCAGCCTCTCCCAACAGTTTTTTAAACCTGGCTCTCTCCTCAGAATCAGGGCGGTGTACAACAACACACAGTATACAATCAGAATACAGTACAATTCAATACAATTTTATTCCATACAATACAATATATGATATGTTTGCATGCATTTTATATCCCACCTTTCTTCCAATATAGGATCCAGGGTGGATCACAATAAGCATCCAATACTGAAGAGGCCCTTTAACATTTATTTGAATGTTTTAGCTAGCTGTACAGCTGGAAGAGGCATGCCATTGAGATGTGTATAACGGCAGACACATTCATTGATATACATCAGTCTCTACCTAGTGGAGGCTATGTTTCCATTCAGCAGGATAGTGAATCCACTCCATGCTTTAGTTCAAACTGAACTGAACATATTTTATAAATTGGGTTCAGCAGCTTGAATAGCTTCTTTAGGGTTTAGGCTAAAACCTGGAGCAGATTCATCACCCACTGCCATTGGAACCACACTGTCTTTACTCCACATATTTCATGGGCAATACCCAGCAGATGGACTGGGCCTTCCTATACAGTGGGCCCCTACTAAACCTCCTGCTTTCTACTTGCCACATTGTTTGGATGCCTAATAAAGTGCAATTCTACTCTTCCATCCTAATTTTCTTTCTTTCCTTCTCTTCTTTTCCACTGCACGCACAACCACCATAACAGCTGTATGTGTTTGGCATTTCTGATGCCCTGTGCTACACAAAGGACAGTTGTGTGTAAAGAAATTGACTTTCAGTTCAGAGCCATGGAAAGAGCTGAGTCGTATAGAAATGAAGAGGGCTGCTTCAAATGCCTGAAGTTGCATAAGTGATCAACACATTGTGAGAAAACCTAATCCATATTCTTGCAGCATAACAGTATTAAAGATTGATAGTATTCAGTAATAACTGTCTCTGTAGAAAAAATTATATAATTAAGATAATATTCTGAACATTATTGATGAGGAGGAAATAAGGATGGACAATAGTTCAGTCTTATAAAATAACTATAGTATTAGAAATATCTAAATCTAGAAGAGAATTCTGAATTTGAGCTTCAGTATGAAACATCAAAGCAAACATCATGATTTTATTTTGGCATTAGCACATTCTGAAATAGCAAGCATCTGCCATGCACAAGCAAGGTTATTTGTATAGACTGCAATAAGCAAATGTGCATATGGCTTTAAAATACTATGTATACTGCAACACAGTGTGTGGTCTCCTCAGTTTATAAATATGGGTTACTATTAGGATTGTTGGATCAGATGTGTTATCTTCTTTTGGGGAACCATCTTTGGTAGGAGTTTAAGTCTGCATAGTGGCGGCTGCTTACTATTACCTGATAATAAACATCATTAATTACCCTGTCAAGTTGCCCTTTATTTATCTGAAAGTCAAGATCATAGAATTTTGTCCCATTAAATGCAATGCTTAACACTTTGGTTGATGTCCAACTCTGAAGAATATGGAAAAGGAAACTTGACACTCACAACATCTGTGCAATTTTTTTGAAATAGTGTATTAGGCTGTTTAATTTATGACAAGATTTGCTCATTGTTGCGTGTGTGTGTGTGTGTGTGTGTGAGAGAGAGAGAGAGAGAGAGAGAGAGAGAGAGAGAACGAACTCATCTACACAACAAAATCCAGCAAGAATGCAGGCAGAATACCTTTAGTTTAGATGAGCTCCTGCTGGGATTCATCATACTCAGAAGGAGGGGGACTGAAAACTCCAAATAGACCGCAAAAGCAGCTTTTGCTGTTTCTTGCAATCCTTTTTTAAAATTGCGCAAACATGTGCATAATAGGTCATCTGTACAACCAATTTGAAAAAGGGGCACAGCAGAGCTGAAAGCTGATTGGTTGGACCTCAGAACTGGTGGGCTTGCAAGGGAGGGCTTGCAATGCCAGAGACGCTATTGTTTTTAGCAGAAGTATGATTTTTTTTTAAAAGCGGAAAACAGCTGTTCCACATTTGTCACTTTAAGGGGAAAAGGGGGGCGAATGGAGGGAGATTTTTACAGACTCAACTCACTTGCAGTCACTTTTGAGGGGGGGGTGTAATCTGCAAAATGTTCCCTTCCAAGCTTGCAAATGTGCTGTGGGCACAAATGGGCACTGCAGCGAAAGGGAGGTAAGTTGCTATTTTTTGCTACAAATTCTCCCATGTAGCTGTGCCCTGAGAGACAGACAGAGACAGAAATGTCAGAGGACTCCTTAGCTATAATTCAGTTAAGGTGAAATGTGAGAAGTTAAGTTCAAGTTAGTAGAACCATATTACAAGTATTGCAATACTATAAAAATACAAATAGGAGTAAGTTCCATTATATGCAGGAGAAATTATGTCTGAG
>JAUMIR010000004.1:235127500-235320000 GCA_030847615.1 Gambelia wislizenii
AAAGCAATACTAGGATATTTGCTCACGTAGGCAGAGGGCTTTGAGTACTTAGCTCTCAAAGGTTTGGCTTTGAATCCTGTGTATTCAACCATGTTTCTGGTGCTGAATTATGATTGCCACTGCACCAACTCAACTTTAGCAGCTACATCGCAGTCAGGTATAACATGGCCACCTCTATACCGGGTGGGAGCCCCTATAACTATTCAATTTCACCAGTAAAGATGGTTGAGGATTGGGTTTCATAGTTCTTTGGCCAGGCATGTCAAGTCTGTTTTTTCTATCCTGCACTATTCCTATGTGGATATTATTAAACAGAAAAAACAAACCCATACATATTTTTGTAAATTTCCATTATTTGGATTGATGAATGGGTGCATGCTCCCCTGATTAAAGCATGTTGTGCACATTTAAAAAATCTGCACACTGTTTTGTGCATTTTAAAAAATTATAAATGGTATCTAACAAATTTCATTTCTGTCTTTTTTGGTGGAAACTTGTTTTCTTACAGCCAGACCACATATACCATTCTCAAAGCTTTCAAGTTTACGTAATGTTTTTAGACCTCTGTGTTATCTCTTGTGTTGAGTTTTTCAAATTATATTACTTGTGTATTACTTGTAACTTGTATAATTGTCCCTCCATATCCACGGATTTGGTATCCAGGGATTTAAGTATTCATGGCTTGAAAATATTCTTTAAAAAATAATAATCCAAAAAGCAAACCTTGATTTTGCCATCTTATATAAAGGACACCATTTTGCTATGCCATTGCATATAATGGGACTTGAGTATGCATGGATTTTGGTATCCACAGAGGGTCCTGGAACCAAACTCCAGCGAATATGAAGGGACAATTGTATTACCTGTAACCTGTTAATTTCCACTTTTAGTGATGAAAACAATGACAGAGGGGGTGAAGTCCCTTCTCCCCTCCTCACAAATATGTTGTTCATATTTAGTACACAAGAATATGCCTTATCCTACAGTTTCCATTGTTCAGAAGGGAGTGCCATTAATCAATCAATCATTCTCTTTATTAATGCTGCGTTTTTTGCCCCTAAGTGCGTCTCAAGGTGGCTTACAAAATATTTTTTTTTATATATAAAATCCACATGTAGGTAAAAATGTGCAAAATTAATATTAGAATACAGTGGGCCCTCTGTATCAGTGGAGGTTTGGTTCCAGAACCTCCCTCAGATGGCAAAAACCATGGATGGTAAAGTCCCAGATAAATCAATGGGAGCAGCTATTTTAAGTAAGGACATCACCATTTTAGGTATGCAGCAGCGCCATTTAAGGTGTGTAGTGATGATCCACGGATGCTCCAATAAGCAGATATTGAACCCACAGATACAGAGGGGCCACCATAGTATTAAATTGTCTATCAAATTAAAACCAGTCCATTAACTGTGTTCAGTTCCATTTTCTCCCACATTACTTTTAAAAATAAATAAATCAATAAATCAAAAGTTATTTTCAGCTCTGTTGGCAAGAGATGTGCCAGTCTGGGTAAATTCTGATGAAGAGCAGCCAACAAATATAATTCTCACCAAAACAGACTTCAGGTTCCTTCCCACCCTCATGTCAATATACCAGAGAGGGAAACTTGAATCTTTTGGTATACATGATTCTCAGAAAATATGAACCTGAGAAGAATTCTTTACAGAACTATTTTGTGCCCCCCAGAATCCCTGGATTTCTCCGCCCAAAGCCCCCTAGGGTCATGTGGCAATTTTATCATGTTTCTGCCCTCTTTTTCCCTTTTAGCCCTGGGAGAAGCCTTTTCTTTTCAACAGGAAGTGCTCTGGAAGATCTCTGAGTTACTTCTTGTTGAAGTAGGGCCTTCTCTGGGCCTAAGACATCCCATAGAGTCCCCCTAGCTTCCAAAAGTTGCTAATCTCTGATCTAATCCTTCTGTCCCTCTTCCTTCCCTTTGACCTTACCTACTTGGTGGGTGTCACCAGTGGTGAGGATCTGGCAACAGTGAGAGCAAAGTTCAGGAAGAGTGATGGGACATTTACTTTTGTGCTGCAAATAACAACTGGATAATCGAGTTTCCCCTGGAGCAATGACACTGTTGGGGAAATAATATTTCCCAATGATTATGTGCATCCTTGTTCTTTGCATAATGTGAGATAGTGCAAACAGGTGCCAGAGAAAAGAAAGTAAGGGAGAAAGACCTTTATCTACCTTTATCCTTTTCTCATGGTGTGCCCTAACACTGCGAGAACCTCATTGCTGGCTGTGCCAGCCAGAGAATTGTGTCTACAAGAAAGGAAAGGGAAGATTAGAGGTTGGTAAGATAATGGAGACATATGTGTGCATGGTAGGGAAGGGAGGCAGGCTGCATTCAGATTGCCTTGGGAAATGCTAACATAGGCTGCTGAAACACTGCAGAAATACTGCAGTTTGACACCACTTTAACTGTCATGGCTTAATGCTACAGAATTCTGGGTTTTTTAGTTTTGTGAGGTATTTAGCCTTTTCTGTCAGAAAGTTCTTGTTCCACAGCAAACTACAGCTGCTGACACACTGCAGAAATAATGCAGTTTGACACCGCTTTAACTGTCATGGCTCCATCCTATGGAATCCTTGGATTTGTAGTATGTTGTGGCACCAGAGCTGTCTGACATAGAAGGCTAAATATCTCACAAAACTACAAATCCCAGAATTTCATAGCATTTAGCTGTGGCAGTTAAAGTGGTGTCAAACTGCAGTATTTCTGCAGTGTGTCAACAGCCATAGTTTATTTACACGGTAAGCCTCACAAACTGGGAGAAGGTAACTAATCCTTGAGATGGATGGCTCTGTCAGCTTTGCTTTCTCCTGCCTCCATTTTTTTCCTAAAAAAATATTACGTTCCTTCTTTTCTGTATATGAAGAATTTTGTGAATTATGGTATATTCTTATTTGAAATGAACCAAATGATGTTCTTCTCAACCAAATGTCCTGGAGAAAGTCTGTATATACAGCCTTTCCTAGTACAGAGAAGACTATACTATTTGACATACTGGGGTTAAAGGATTAAACACTCCTCAGAAAAACCTCATTCAGTAGTAACATGGTTGAATACATAGGGATTCAAAGCCAGATTTTGTTAAGAGCTAAGCACTCAAAGCCTTGAGCTTCTCCCAACATGCTCTTTCTTAAAATCAAGTTCTTTTTGTTGAATGTATGAATTTTTTTGGGGGGGAAAGCTCTTCTGAATGTCATTTCCACTGTACCCTACCCTGCGGACACTCAAAATAACAACAAACTAATCAGGTCCCTTATTCTCACTATGTTTAATAGTGTAAACATTGCCAATACCCTCTTTCCACTGAGGCTGATGGAGTAGAATGATAAATTCCATGTATATATGACAATTGCAGTCCAGATGCTAAGATGCCAGAAATCAATAGCTTCCAACCTGAGCATGAATTTTGTCAACTTCCAATTATTGTCTTGCTGTGTGGAAGATCAAAAAATAATTGAGGTTCCTGGTCTTCATGTCATAGAATGATGAACAGACAATACCAGTTGGGAAGAGAGGTAATGCCAGATATATTGTGGCTACTTTTGATGAACAGAAGGCAGCTGTACAACTCATGAAAGAAGAAAGAAAGAAGAAATAAATTTACCAACAAGTTCAATAGTAACACAATCCTATACATATCTACTCCCAGCTCAAAACAATTTGGAACTAAATTCTGTTTCACCTAAATGGAGCTTATTTCCATGTAAATGTCTTTTGAATTGGAATTGGACTGTTAGAGCCACAACCACCAGCACCAGCACCACAACCACCATTCTTCTTCCAGAAAAGGAGCATATATGTACATACAGTTGGTCCTCTGTATCCATGGATTTGGCATCCATGAATTCTACCACCCATAGCTTGAAAACATTTTAAAAAATATTCCAAGAAGCAAACCTTGATTTTGCCATTTTACACAAGAGACACCATTTTAGTATGCCTTTGTATATAATGGGACATGAGCATCCATGGATTTTGGTATCCATGGAGGGTGGGTGGGGGGTCCCGAAACCAACCCCCAGTGGATACCAAGGACCCAAGGTATATATTTAGCTGGTGACTTGTTTATTTACATCTTTTAAGTATTTGACTCAGGAGTTTAACAAACACAGTTTCTTCCTTTCTTTTTAAAATTAAAAAGTTCATATGATAACGAACTTGGGAAGGGAGACAAATCAAAGAAAAGAGGGGAGAGGTAGTTATGTAGTCTGAGGATAATGCACCCTCATTCCCATTTCTCCGTTTAATGCACATAGGAAGAATACCAAGCCATATAAACCAAAAGTTGAATAGACCTGAAATGAGTGTGTGCCTACACTGTGAAAATAACACAGTTTGACACCACTAAGTTCTGTAGCACCACCCTATGGAATCCTGGGATTTGTAGTTTTACAAGGTTTTTTGCCTTCACTGCCAATGTGTTATGGTGACTCACAAAACTACAAATCCTAGAATTCTGTAGGATGGAGCCATGACAGTTAATATGGTGTCAAATATGCATTATTTCTACAGTGTAGATGCACCCTCATTTCAGTCAGTCTACTCATAGTTTTGCATCCAAAAGGAACCCTACAGCCCTATCCTAAAATAACTTTTCAAAATACAAGTCTCACCCCATATACTTGATCCAATATCTGCAGTTTCAGTTATCCATGGCTGGGGGAAAAAAAAGGGACACATACCATAAAGTCATGCTGAAAATGCCTAGAGAGACACCTTTGCTAGGAATCACTAAAACCTCCAACACATCTCTATTATATGTTTGTACAGGAATTCCTTTATTTTAAAAAGTTTTTAATAGGTTTTGCTATTATCTGTAGTTTTACTTATGAATGGTAAATCCAGGAGCGTATCTTCTGCAGATATCTGGAGGGAGGGGGAGACACCTGTACTACTCTAATTAAATCCTATATGTTATCAACTCACTCCACTTCAGCCTTTTCAGGCACCATGTATCCTTAAGAATGTGCATGCGGGCACATTCTGGCAATGTTTTTAGGAGATTCCAAAAAGGCACCAAACACTTAATCTCTCTCTTTCTCTTTCTCTCTCTCTCTCTTTATAAGGGTAATTACACTAACAAAAAATCAGGAGCTACAAAGTTTCAATTTCTTGGAATCATCAAAAACTTTTTTTGCTGCTTCAATACAATTAGGAAAGGTTTTCCTTTGAAGACAGTCCAGCTCAATATATAATTAAATGGGAATGTGTTAAAAATACAATAAAATGAACTCCTCACTTACTCAAAGTAAAAGGAAACTTTATGGTGACTGGAAAGCATGGTCACTCGACACAGACAAAAAGTGAGGTTTAGAAGAAAGTAGCTTTGGAATAAGGATCATTACAGCATATCAATCACCCTCCTATACCAAATATCTGTATGTAGAAAATACAGCTTAAGGCTGCAGTCTTATGCTCACTTACCAGAGAATAAGTTTCACTGTACATAGTGGAGCTCACATCTGTGTGGCCATGTATAAGACTGTACCACAAGCCAGGATGTATAATGACAGGACTGTGAACAAAATGGATATTGCAATTATCTGTTGCTCATATTTATCTCTAGCCTGCCACACACAGAGACCCAAAGCTGAATTTATACATTATCAAGAAGTATGTCCAATAAAATAGGGGTGGGGAGTCTTTGGCCTTCCATATGTTTCCCCAACAACTCCAATCAGTCCTGCTAGCATCGGAGATTTTCAGACCTGCAAAATGCCGGTTTGCCGCGCGAGCAGCCTCCCGAAACTGCTGCGCGGCAAGGGTCTACTTCGGACGATGCTGTGCCTCTTGCGAAACCGTCCGTGTCACTTCCGTGAAGCTTGGGACGGCTCAGCGCCATATTTCAATCACGGAGGTTGCCCGTGATTGAAATATGGCGCTGAGCCGTCCCAAGCTTCACGGAAGTGACACGGACGGTTTCGCGAGAGGCACAGCGTCGTCCGAAGTAGACCCTTGCCGCGCAGCAGTTTCGGGAGGCTGCTCGCGTGGCAAACCGGCATTTTGCAGGTCTGAAAATCTCCATGGTCAGTTTTGAGGTATTCTGGAAATAGTAGTGAAAAAATTGGTCAGCTGATGAGGTAGTAGTTGCTGAAATTTGGGGTACAGCCAAAAACATTCTATCTACCATAATGTCCCAATGAGTTATAGCATCCCCCTTTTGCTTCTAGAAAGTCCCCATATTGAATTTTGGTATTTTGGTCTGAAACTGAGCACTGTAACTTGAACAATACAAGAAACAGTCTGTCAAATTTTGAGGCATCTACCATGATTTCTTGATTAGTTTTATCTGCTGCTTTCTTTTTTATTTCTTATAAGCCCCATCTGGAATTTTGACATAAAACCCAGCATTTTAAACAAACAAACAAACAAACAAACACTCTTGCATAACATCCCAATAAGTTAAGGCTGCCACAGCCACCTAAGCATTTTGTTAAAATATTATAAAAGTCACCAGCGCCTGCTCCCAAACAGGTTTGCTTAGTATTGAAATCTTAATTGCAGTTCATAAAATGAGAGGTTTTTTTCCACTGAATTGTACTAGCTACTCTTCACTGGTAACATACTGAAAGAAACAGACATGTGTATCAGTATACAAAGGGCTCTGTGGACAGAGATGAATGAGCAGGTATGGAATGTGAATAGTAACTGAAATGCAAAAGATGTGGATATGGTGATAGGATGACAAGTTCAGTTTCAAAGACAGTCATAAAGAGTAGTTACAGGTGGGAGTCAAGATGAGTAGGTCAACATATCAATAGCAGAGTAGCTTCTTGGTCTGGTGTGTTGATATGGGCTCGGAACCAAAAAGATGGTGTAATAAACCAGGCATGAGAACCTGCTAATGGCTGGGAAATCAACTGGTGTTATCACCACCACTTACGACTCCTCGAACACTTTCATCAGCGCTGCATACGCACAATCCTAAATATACACTGGACTGACTAGTACCATCGCCTCCCAAAAATAGTACTCTACGGTGAACTCGCCATGGGTCAGCATAAGAGGGGAGCTCCAAAAAAGCAATATAAGGACTCCCTGAAACAACATATCAGTCTCGGCCAAATTGATCACCAACAATGGTCCACCCTGGCCTCACATCAGGAGGCATGGAGACGCACTATCCACAATGCTGCAGCCTTATTTGAGAACTCACACCGAACAAGTCTTGAAGAGAAACGACAATGCAGAAAGAATCACAACCCAAAAACATCACCCAAGGAGACCTTCTGCTGTGCTTTCTGCAACCGGACTTGTTTATCTCAGATTGGCTTTTTAGTCATCAGTGCGCTTGCAGAAAGCGTGGGATGAGTCTTTCCTGAATCTTCGTTTGCAAAGAAAAGCCAAAGAGAGAGAGAGAGAGAGAGTATATGTAGTGTACCAGGAAACTATTGTATCTGTTCACACTACTGTCAATGGACTGGAGTTTATGAATATATCCTAGTTCATCTGTTTCTATTTCCAATCTCCTTTTGAAGTTTTTTTGTTCATAGACTGCTGTTCAGAAGTGCAAAATGAAATGTCCAGTAAAGCTGAAGTGTTCTGCAACCAGTTTTTGCATGTTCCCATTTCTAATGCCAGATTTATGTCCATTTATCATCTGGCCTAGAAACTGGTTTTGTCCATTGTAGAGTGCTGAGGGGCATTGTTGACAAATGGACATATAACTTTAGAGGATGAGCAAGTGTAAATACCTCTAATGTTGTGACACAGTAGTGCACTGGTACCTCTGAGCATATCAAGAGGACCAGGCAGCCAAAGTTGTAACAGAGTTCCATTCATCAGGCAAAGAAATGAGCACAGAGACACAGACTTGAGTCTAAACTACTTTCCTTTACTAGAGCATAATACAGTGATATTTACAATGAGCCTGAGACTCCTATCATACAGACAACATATCACAGCACAATGTACAGTGCAGTCCTGTCACTGTACAGCCCAGACAGAACTACACAGTCTCAGAGCATAATCCAACTCAATAACACAGAGACAGCAGTTCTCACACACATTCTCTCACAGAGATAAGGAATTTGGCCTTCTCACTTCCCAGGCCAGCTTCCCAGGCCTATCAAGATATGTTAGCCAGCTGCACTTAGCGTTCTCATCACTGCCCCTTGCAGGCTGTAACATATCATACTTGCTCTTTACAGTATAAATTTCCAGGTTGCATATCCAAGCACCGTGACATGTTGTGGGTGATATTATTAGGCCCTGTGATGATATTGCCTGAATAAATGTGTGGGCAGAGTCGGCATCTGTTGTTATGGCAAAGTCTTGTCCTTGTCTTTCCAAACCCTTTATGTATCCTACTGTAGGTTGAGCAGCTGTTTGAGACTGGGGAGCTATCTGTAGGTTAGTAATGGATTGCCACCAAAAGCTCTTGATTTTTTTGAGAGGGTACCATTATTATCCAGAATTGATTGTAGCTCTTGATGATGCATCTGAGTATTTCAGCTGGCAGCTGTATGTGACAAGTAGTAGAGTCATGCCGTTTTCTGTTTTTGGTTTGTCTTGTAGTAGATTAGTCCTGGGTACAAGTCTTGCTTTGTTGGTTTTTTTTAACTTCATTTGGTGGGTATTGTTGTAATTCCATGAATTTGCCACCTCTCTCATGTGGGTCTGGACAGATGCAATTGTATCAGACAGCTTGGTAGTAAACTATGGATTTGGTAGTGTGCTCAGGAAAGAAGCTGGAGGCATGTAAGGATGTGTAGGAGTTGGTGGCTTTGTGATGCTTAGAAGTCCATTGTAGTTGGTGGCATGCAAAAAGTGAACTTGTTGTGTACATAGTTCCAGACTAGGATTGATGGTGTTGTGGAAATTGTTGAAATTCTGGAGGAATGTCTTGGGCGATTCCTCTCCATGAGTCCAAATGATAAAGATATCAATATACCTCAAGCAGAGGAAAGGTTTCTGGGTGAAAGAGTTAAGGAAACATTGTTCCAGATCAGTCATGAAGATGTTGGCATGTTGTGGTGCCATGTGTATGCCCATACCAGTACCATTAACCTGAAGGTATGTGTTATTTCCAAAACTGAAGTAGTTATGCTTCAATAAAAAGCGGCAGACCTTGATGGCATAAAATAATCTCCTGAAACTTGGTGGTCTCCAAGCAGATGTGATTCCAGTCATCCTCAAGCTAGTCAGCTCATCTGTGATTGTTGTGATAAATGGAGTTGTAGTCCCAAGCATATGGAGGGACCCAGGTTGTGAAAGGCTTCACTAAAATTTTAGAGACACTGGAAAAAAATGGTTGACACTGTTGTGTATTTTTCCTTCAATGTCTTTTTCCCCCCAGAGAAAAGCTGGCAGAATTGCCAAGTAGAACAGAAAAAGAAGTGCTCTAGTACTTTATTATGGCAACTGTAATGTGATAATAGAGTACAGTGACAAATTTCTAGAAGCTATATTAGTCAGGGGAAAGGACAGTGTTCAAGCTTTTGAAAGAAAGGTAATCCACCAAATGCCTGCATGTGATGACTGATGTCTAAATGAGTCACTGATCTAACACACATACTTGAAATGGAATACTTCTGATGGAATCCATTCACACATGCTGTCACAATTCATCCAGTGATGTTGAAACAAGCAATAGGGATGTATGTGTGAATCAACCTGGTCATCAAGAATTTGTTGGAGAAAATATGTACACAGCATTATCAAGCAATAACAAATGAGGGTGCAAAAGTTTTGTGAACTCTTAACACTGGTTTCCTAGCAGTCATTGCAGTCTTCTCAAGAGAGTAAGGGTAGTGATGATTTATAGTTAGTGAGCTTCTGTTTGGGAGGCCATAAGCACCTTCTTTGATCTAGACTTCTACAGATTTGTTTCCTATGTACTTGGTGAGTAATGAGTGATTTGGTATTGATTTGTCCACAGGCAGAAGAAAAGTGGATTGGTACTGTAAGTCCAAAGTGAATGAGAACTTCAGAAGCCGGTAAAAGAAAGGAAAACCACCAAGAGGGAAACATTTACAGCTTTTCTAATCTATTTCAACTCTTATCCTCAATTTCCTCTCCTCCAAGCAACATGATTCAGAGAAAGCTGTAAGAATTTCAAACTCTGCAAAGGCATAGCATAGGACTCTCTTTTGTGCATTGTACATGTCAATCGATGGAGGTCATCAATTAAAATAGGGGCTTATCTGTTTAATGACACTGACCTGTTTCAACTGTAAGTGTTGTAGTTTGTTTAATGTAAGATTATCTTTTTACCAACAAGAATACCAGAACATTCATGTTTAGAATAGTTCAGTATTTATAGCAATTTACTGTAAATATTTCATTGCTCTTCACAATAGTCCTGGATCCAAATTTCAAAGGCTGCTTTGTAGCACCTCCATTTCAGTAGTAGGTGGAGTTAAGGGCACAGTCTGAAGCCAAGGACAAAGTAGGCATGGCCCTGTAAACAAAGGTAGATATTCTTATTGATGTGAACATTTTCCCACCGAGAAGACAAAACACAACTCTGCTTCAGCACATCTAATCAAGACTGAGCCCTAGTGCAATGGCTTTTCTGCTTGCAAACAGATCAGCCCGAGACAGGGTACTTAAATATCTTTTTATTTCCAATCATTTATCAAAGATAATCACAGAAAAAGCTTGCAAGCCAAAAAGGGAACCCTTGAGGGTCATATCCAGCCCTCAAGAAGACAGAAGTTCCCCATCCTTACAATAGTCCATGATGATATTATTCCCATTGTAAAGGCTGGAAATGAGCACTAACAGCTGTTACTTGGAGAAGGTAATATAAATGCATGCATTATTGAATGTATATTGGAATCAGCCAGATTGTACTGACTCTAGAATGAAGGAGGCTGAAAACATCCTAAATGACTATAAATCATGGGTGAGTCAGATCATGTACTATGTCGTTACACACTATGTTACCCATCTAGTAACTTTGTAATTCTGTCATATATATAACTTGCCATTTTTAAAAATATGGTTTCCTGTATTCATTCCAAATTCCAGTTAATCAGATAACCCCTTGTAAGTAGGAGCAAACTAAACATAGCATTTCACTACGAAAATGATCAAGACTGGGGTTAATCAAAACTTGGGTTCTCCAATTCATACAGAGTAACTATATTCAGAGGAAGGAACTGAAAAACCACCTCTGAGTATTCCTTGCATAAGAACATCTTATGAAATTCATAGGGATGCCATAACTCGACAGGTAACTTGAAGGCACATACACACACAACTATTTATTAAAAACAATGTTGCATGAAATATATGTTCTTAGTAAGTAACTGTAGCATTAATATAACACAGTGTTCTAGCTCCATAATAAATGTCTGCTTAATTGCATCAGTATGAAACAGGTGTGGTTCCCCAACCCATCTCTTTATAGACATATGGATTGGGGGACCTTTGTCAACTAATATGGATTCTGTCTGGGATCCTAATATCACCCTCTGGCTTCCTAGGCATCTAGTTTATAATGATGGTTAAAACCAGACAGGCAGAGTTAACATCAAAACTATGTTTAAGCATTCTTAAGTATTGGAATCTCAGGATTTTTTGTGGGATAACGAGCAGGCTCTTTGGTAATCGTTTATGCTATTTATTATGACCAGTCATAACTATACAAACATATACATCCCCCCGCTAGGGAGAGATACAGACATGTCAATATCAGTGCATTGCTTTTCTCATTTCTTCCATTACATTGTATTGAATGTAAGGTATTGTACATTCATTACATTACAGTATATAGCAAGTAAGATGCTATGTTTTCATAAGTACTGAACCTTTAACTCTTTGCATCTCTTTAGCGGGCTTTTCTATGCTGATCACATAGAAGAATGTTGCCATCTTAAACAATATAATTTAGCTATTTAGCCATTAAGAACACCACATCTTTTGTTGAGGAACTATATATCTTAGACTTCTGCAAGCACACAGGCATCCAAGGGTTAATCTCCTTGTCCAGTGTTAAATCTAACAGTATCTGTTACATCCATTGGCATCTTAACAGGCATATATTACAGTCATAATGGGATATATATCTATTTTAGCAAAGCTTACATGTTTCTTACCAGTACTCTCTTTCAGCATGTCTGGGAAGTTTATCAGTTATCAGGAATAGCACAGTTGTTATGAACATCATTCTTCATATGGTGGACCCTGGCCAAAGCAGTCTGATTGTTAGCTCTCTCTTCACATCTTTTATTCTCTTCCTAGCCTCACCTAGACTATCAGCTTTCCAATCAAAACAAATGTGCTAACTATGGAGACTTTCACACGGGCTATATATCCCGCGGCAGGAGCAGAACAGGGTCAGGAAAGGTTTTCCCTTTTGGATGATGTTGACCCCGTTCTGTCCTGCATCCATCCTGCTCCTGTGACTATTCCAGAACAATGTAATCATGATTTTTCATCGTGAATAGACCTCCCATTCTGTCGCTATCACACACTCACGGGTGTCGAACAGAAGCCCCGTTCCTGTTCCAAAATGACAGGTCCGTTCAGAGCACTTCCTGGTATGATCTGGACATCCAGGTAAGTGGCACCCTTTATTTTACCCTCCCTGTTTTGATTGTGTGATTTAAAGTGTGTTTTTGTGCTTGGTGAACTGATTTTATGTTTGGGGGAGTTTTATTTTTTAAATTTACCACCCAGCCAATATCACATGATAACGTGATAATGTTTCAGACGGCCGGTCGTAAAAGCAGCCTTACAACGACTGCATTTATGGCCGGCCAGCAAGGGGAGGGGGAGCCTGTTCCTGCCACAGAATTAAGGTAAGTGTGTGAAAGATTTACGTTATTCCATGGCAGGAATGGGAGAGGAGGTGGTGGGGCAGTAACGGGGTATTTTGGCCCCGTGTGAAAATCTCATATGGTTCATTTATGGTATCCAATCAAAACAAGGATCCATAGATATGACAGCCCTTGTGATACCTTTGGAGTCTTTGTCTGCTTCCTATCCTGATTGCATCAGCCATTGCACTTGTTAGAAGGTTATTATAGGTCACATCTGCTCACATATCACTGTGTTGATAGAAGTGCAAAAGTGATATAAGATAAGTAATCTCTTATCTTGTTTATATTTGAATAGGTGTTTTATTCAGTGTTAGGTTGCTGCTAGGCCCTCAATAATACATACACACACATTCTAATACATCTATTTTTTGCATTATATCTTATACTGTATATACTATACTCTATAGGTTACACTCTGTTCTTCATAGCTATATTCCCAAGCCTCAAAGTTGACAACCAAATCAGCCTGGCTTGTGATGAGTATCCCAGTATTTAAACATGAAGTGTTTCATTCTGTTGCTAGTGTTTTAGCATAGCCATTTGTCTTGTATCTTCCTTTTAAAATGGAAAATATTTCCACAAGGGTTGGGAGCTTGAAATGTTGTTGTTGCTCCTGCTGTTAGTGTTATTCTTGTTTTTACATGCCTTCACATTGATTCTGACTTATAGTGACTCTGACTTCAAATCTCCACATTAATCTGTAGGCAGATACAAATTTGGGGTGCCATGAAATAGCAAATTGGGAATTATCTAACTAATTATGGGCATATTCCATCATGGAGTCAATCCATCTGTGACAGAATCTTTCTCTTCTCCTACTGCCTTCAACTTTACTGAGCATCATGTCAGGAGTTAGTGACTGAACTCCATTTTAAAATGGACAAACTGCAGAAGCCACACTGAGTCATAATGGTTGACTCCATGAACTGCCTAGTCATACCACAGCTACAAAAGAAGAGTTCTTATTGGTGTGTAAGATCATATTATTGAGTAAGCCAATGGCCATTAACTGTGTATATGGGAAGCCTCAGAGCAGAACTCACCCTTCTTCCTGTGAATGCTGAGGCCTGGTGAAGCAGTTTCTCTTTGAATTGTAAATATTTGTATATATTGCAACTCTTTGAGTTTAAAGATAAAAGTGCCTCCTGATTATTTGGACATCAAACACTCTGTGTGTGGGTATTCTTGAGAACGGGTTGCTACTGAGTATACTGAGACAGGTTTTTTGGCTTCTACTGGGGATTGCGTGTCCTATCATTCCCTGACACATCATAGTCTTTTCCAATGAGTTGTGTCATCTCATCATATGTTCCAAGTATGATTGCCTCAGATTAGTTACTTTGGTTACTAGAGAGAGTTCAGACTTAATTTGGTCTTGGACCCATTCATTTGTCTTTTTAGCTGTCAATGTCATCTGTATTCCTCTCTTACTCATTCAAATGAGTTGATTTTCTTCACTGTTCAGGTTTCACAACCATACCTAGAAATCATAAATACTATGGTATGAGTGATCCTGACTTTGGTATTTAATGATATATCTTTACATTTGGCGGTCTTATTTAGTTCTTTCATAGCTGGCCTTCTGAGTTCTGGTCTTATTCTCATTTCTTGACTCCACTCTCTATTTTGATTTATAACTGAATGATATTATAGAAAATCTTTAATTATTTTGATGATCTCCCCATCTATTTTTAACTTATGTAAATCTTATATAAGGGACACCATTTTGCTATGCCTTTGGACAGACTATGTGACGAATGTTGCTGTCCTTGAGCAAGCAGGGATCACCAGCATTGAGGCCATGATACTGAGAACACAGCTGCGCTGGGCAGGGCACATTTCTAGGATGGAGGACCATCGCCTCCCAAAAATAGTACTCTATGGTGAACTCGCCATGGGTCAGCATAAAAGAGGCACTCCAAAAAAACAATACAAGGACTCTCTGAAACAACATCTCAGGCTCGGCCAAATTGCTCACCAACAATGGTCCACCCTGGCCTCACATCAGGAGGCATGGAGACGCACTATCCACAATGCTGCAGCCTTACTTGAGAACTCATGCCGAACAAGTCTTGAAGAAAAACAACGCAGAAAGAATCACAACCCAGAAGCATCACCCAAGGAGACCTTCTACTGTGCTTTCTGCAACCGGACTTGTTTATCTCGGATTGGCCTTTTTAGTCATCAGTGCGCTTGCAGAAAGTGCGAGATGAGTCCTTCCTGAATCTTTGTTTGTGAAGAAAAGCCAGAGAGAGAGAGAGAGAGAGAGAGAGATATCCTTTGTTCATTTAAGTAATTGAATGAACTTAAATTATTATCCAGTTAGCTTTTCACATATATGATATGATCTTGAAAATAATTCTTAGGACTTTTTCAAACACTCAACCCCCCCCCCCCGTGGAGGTCAGGAGGAGGACAGTGCTGTCCCGCTTCCAGCAGTCGATTTCGCATGCCCCGTTCTCCTGTCCTTCATTCATTCTCCCTCCCTGCTGGAGGGACAAAAAAGATGTCACTTTTCATTGATGGAAGTTTCCTTCAATAAAAATTGGTGCCTTTTCCATCACTCCAGCACTGAGGAAGCATGGAGGAAGGACAGGACGAGGACAGGGCATGAGAAATTGACTGCCAGAAGCGGGACAGCGCCGTCCTCTGCCGGACCTCCACAGGGTTTTTTTCAGAGTGTCTGAAAAAGTTCTGTCACTCTTCTTAATCCAGAAATGAGGGAACTCAATGAGGTCATAATTTCAATGTAGAATCAAAGATCCCTTTACTTATAATCCACAAATCTCAGACATTAGATTAGAAGTTCATTATTGAAAGAAAGCAAGGTGGCAGACTTTTTTCCTTGCAGACTTGCTTTTGGCAGGGTGCACATGGTGGTGTCCCATGGCTCCCCACACACACCAATTGTGCTTGACCATTTGAATTTCCATGGTTGTTGCACAGGTATTGGGGTTTCTGAGCTCTTGCGGGTGATCTCACGATGTCCCCTATTCACCAGTTTAAAATTGCATCCTTGCTGGCGATTATCACTGCCAAAGCTTCTCGTCTTGTGGAGCCTCAGGGAGGAGTGTCAGTCAGCCATAGCCAGCATCAGAAGTCCCACTCTGAAATAGTTTTGATCTGAGTGATCCCATCATATACCTAAATATTATTTCTTAGGTAACAAATTTACTGCACAGGTATCTCCAAAACAGTAAAAAAAAACAAAAACCCTCATCTAGATAAGCACCCCTGCTACTCCGTCCTCTATGGATTCTGCTCTCAGGGTTTTTGAAAGCAAAGCTTGTCCTTGCCCGCCACATGGCTAAGCCTCCCTGCTCCCCTAACCATGTCTCTATTTTTCTTATATTAGACAAACTATGGCAGTTCAACCATTCTTTCACAGCCAGGTGAAGGGTGGGAGAGAGAGAGCTTGAACAAGTTCTTGTCTTATCACTTCCTTTTCAAGTCTTTCCAGATCACTTGCTGTTCGCTCTGCTAGCTCGTTTCTTTGTTTTAACTTCTTGTAGGCACTACACAACAACATCTGGGCTGGGTTTCTCGTTACAACATCTAACCAAAGAGGTGTTATCTCACCTTCTTCTTTTAGAGCCATCAATATCAATGTCTTTGGGGCTAGGCAAATGCACTGAGTAGCTGGCTCTTAATGGTTTCTAGTCCTAATGGCTATATATTACCACCAGGATTATAGACAACATATTTCTGAATACCAGAATTATATCAGGTATATGACCTTCTATTATATGTCTCTTGAACACCATTATTTCTTTTCTAACTCCCCCCCCTCTTTTATTATCCATTTTCTTCTGGAGATAGTTCATCAATATCTAGAGGGCTGAAGGATCACCAACACTGTCCTACCTGTATCTCAAAGACATAAAATGCAAATGAAAAATAACCAAAACATCACACTAGTAATGAACATTCTGTAGTACTGAGCTGAATATTTTCACAGTGATTGCTCCCCAAGTATTACATTATTGAGATTGAAATATGAATAGCCATATGAGTACATATGATACATTGATGTGGAATATGCCAACTAGCTCAAATCAACTGGTTTTGATATTGTATCAGCACATTTTCAGCTTGAACTGAGCATTATTGTTAAGGCAAGACTAGAAGTGCTAAAAATCATCACTAAGAAAAAGGGCTAGATAAAAGACAGTTAATTATGGTTACAGATATTTATTACTTCAGCATGTCTCAATAAAATGTAGGTTTTAAACTATTCCCCAAGTAAACCCAATAATTTTAACTAGTCTATTTTACTCTGTATTGATAATCTGTAAAGAAAAACATACATAAGCACAATTTCTCTAACTACATGCATCACCACAAACATAATTTCTAAATAGAAATAACACCTTCCAAACTAATGGCAGATACACCTTCAGAAGAATACTGGCTCCAAACGAAGTGGGCCACATCTTCTGCTCACACACACAGACATAGAGACATAGCCATAGAACAAGTAGATGTGCCATGCACTCAGGGAAATAATGAAGACCCACAACACATCATAGGGTTTTGATGTTTTTTAAAAAGGCTAGTTTGTACACCTGTAAACAAGTTAACCTTTAGAAATGAAAATTCATGGATGGGAATTTTCAAAGCCATCCCTACTTGTACTCCTGGATCTTAATTATATGAAGTGAATTTACATTGGACCTAGAGGATGCATGGAACCCAAGAGGCCTTGAAATTCATGCTTATCCAGCAAAATAATAGAAAGGGACAGTCATGAACCAATTGAAAAATGCATGTTCACCTTTAATGTTTGACTTTGCTATTTTCCTTAAAAGAAAATCTATATGAATTTATATGGCTTGCACTCGTGCTGTTCTTTGAGAGTTCAAAAACAGCTGTTCTACTGCAGTGGACTTTGACTGGGTAGATTGCAATGCTCAATAATCTGTCTCAGCTCAGGGTTAAGTGATGGAATTCATTTAAATGCCCCAGAAGTAATCATCCACAAAGAGTACATTATTTCTCTTTTATGAATTTTCAGACCTAATACTGATGGGTGGCATGCAATTAAACCTGATCAATATGTAATTTAGGTGGGCTGACATGTTTTCAAATTCTCAGAATATAGATTCTTTCAATATTGCAAGAGCTTAGTGAAATACTTAGCCCTTATAAAACAGACTGGGCATTTTAGTACAGTACAACAACAAGCAAGATGTGTCTGTTGATGAGATAAACAGATCCTCTCTTGAACTAATAACCCTGAAACTCTGAACCCCCTAAAACTCATTATTTCAAAATCAAAATATTTTAAGAACAGGATAGTTAATGCACTGTTGGAAAATCATATTTGCATGAGCAGGGATAGGTCTAAGTGCTATATGATTCACTTAGGGAAAGTTAATAATGATATCAAGCAGCATTTGTGATGCTAACATTCAGTTGTGTTTTCGTATGTATTCCAAAAGGGTGTTTTTAAAAAATGAGAGATGGATCAAAAAAGAAAGGAAGGAAGGAAGGAAGGAAGGAAGGAAGGATGGAAGGAAGGGAGTTGCCTTGCTATAAAGATCTTTTGTAATAAACTAATAAACAAGAGAAAGTACATTGTACTGTGACCCCAGAGGTCATGGGTGACAGTCTCTAGGATTGCTAAGTAGCCTGCTGTCATCCCAAAAGTAAGAATTACACTTGCATTTCTATGATCTGGCATGGCTTAATTTTGAATTTTATGCTTGAAGGTTCTCTTCTTGCTTTCTGGATATGTTGTTAACAGATTTATGCTAAAAAAACCCAGGCTAAAACAAAGATAATTCCACCAGCTGCATAAAAGAGAAAGAAAAAACAGGAAAAGTAGCAAAGAAAGACCAATTGAGGGAGAGGGAGAGAGAGGAATGAAGAAATGCAGCACCTAAGCTTGGGCAGGTCTAGCAAATCTCCTTCCAAAGAGTCTCTTCTTTTCCTATCTCCAAAGTCTCTCCTGTGCCAGCTCCACGTGGATTGCTTTCTGTTTTGTTTTTTTAAAGTGAAAAAGTGTACATATGTTAAGCACATTTTCAAATGGATGTGTTAATGGATGCATGCATTTTTTGAATGTACATATAATTTTTGTACATTTTTCAAATGTGTTGACTGCATTTTGTTGATTTTTTTTCTTTTGCAGGATGCATCACAAGCCCAGAACTGTGCATATTTCCAACCAAAAATGTTGTCAATTTAATTTTTAAAAAATCTAGAGACCAACAAGGAGGATCTACAAAGTGAAGACAGGGTAACTTTGTGGGGAAAAACAACACTTCAATTTTTCATGCATTCTTAATAACATGATGCTCAAAAATATCCAATCATGTTTTAATAAAATAGAATTTTCCACTGTTCCCTCCTCATTGTCACCACTTTTATGTAGACACATAGACACATACGAACACACTACTCATTTCTCTTTCCTTAAACCTGAATGCATAAAACTCATCTGGTGGCAATTTATCTATTATTTATTAATTCAGCAGACAAAAAGTTTTGGCTTCTGCATTCTTCAACTGCCCAATATTCATCTTTGGCAGCTCATTGTGTATATTTTTTAAAGTTCTGTTGACAGCTTGAGAGAGACAGAGAGAGTGCAATTAATTGTGTCCTTCTGCATCCTTCTGGAGTCCAGGACAAACCTGGGATAAGTGCTATTTGTTTGCTTTTTAATCACCTCGCTCACTCTCTCCATACACATGCATACTATGGTTAAGAAAAGATTATATACTCAGACACCATCACCAATGCATGATGGGTTCCCATGGCAGTGGGTTCCCATGGCAGAGTGGGTATTCAAACCCTGGTCTCCACAGTTGTAGTCCAACACTGAGACCACTACACCACAGTGGCTCACACATACACATATTACTAGAAGTCAAATAGAAATTATTTATGTGACATATTTGGAATTGCATGATAAGACCACCTAGATCTACAACCTGTCAACTACCAATGCAAACCCTCCACCAGCCATGCCCTTATGCTATTTCAGCAATGGTCAGTTTGTGGGACATATGGACCCCCACTCAGCCATTTTTGTACCCCCAAAGGGTCCTGATACCACTGCAGTGCTACTTTCACTTTAAAAATGCCACCATGCAGCAAAATTTGATGATGAGGCAAATGAAGTCAAAAACTCTCTTTAAGATGAACACATCCTTTTTAAAACCAAGTGTGCAAGGAGCATGTGGTTAGTTTGTAGCTGTTTGTTCCAGGAACACTAACTGGGTTCAAGACATGCATATACCCACTGCATCTGCACAGGATGCATTTGCAGACTTACTGTGGATACTTGAAACAGCACATAATAGCAAATCCCATAGAATCTCACTGGTGGACCTAGGAAATGCCTAGGGAGGTGGCGCAGTGGTTAAATGCCAGTCCTGCAAGCCACCACGTTGCAAGTTTGATTCCAGCGGGCTCCAAGGTTCACTCAGCCTTCCATCCTTTCGTAGGTCGGTAAATTGAGTACCCAGCTTGTGGGGGGCAATTAGCTAACACACATTGGAAACTGTTTAATGCAGTATAGATGTGTAAATAGCTATTGCTTAAAAAAAATTGTAAGCCACTCTGATAGCCTTGTGGCTGAAGAGCAGGGTATATATAATTAAATAAAATAAATTAAAAAATAATAAATAAAATAAGTATCTCCAGCTTGACACTATGGTGACGTCTAGCAGATGTTACCATAGAGTTACACTGGAGTACCTAGGAAATGCCTAGAGAGACCATATAACTAGCAAACACACATTGGAAACTGCTTAATGCAGTGTAGATGTGTAAGTTGCTATTGCTTTATAAGCTGCTCTGATAGCCTTGTGGCTGAAGAGTGGGGTATAACTAAATAATAATAATAATAATAATAATAATAATTTGAAACCATGGGTACTGGTCTCATGCATACAAGGGGTGACCTGTACTCCCTCTCTGCCTTGCTTTACAGCAGAAGTGCACTTCTTAAGGAGATTTTGCCAATACCACACTCCTGAACTTTAGCACCAGGACAGTGGAGAATGGAACCCCTGGTAGGAGAGAGCGTAGTAATGTGGACTCATGTTAAGTACTTGACAAAGAAATGCTTGACACATCTTTGACTCATAGGCAGGTAGAAAAAAATGAGTGTATCTACCTTGCACCATTAGAACACTTCAGTATCACTTTAACTACTATGGCTGCATCCAATGGAAACTTGGAATGTGTTGTTTTAAAGCATTTTGTGCTGGAGTTTTTTACTTTCTTTAATTAATTTGGGTCTGTCCCACTAGAATCACAAGAGATAAAAACAGGGAATGGGCACAGAAGGAACAAAGTGCATTTCTGAAGGTAAGGTGGTCAGGGTAAGGGAATATATTTTAAAAATTGTTCATTCAAATAACCACAGCAGTTTAGCTAGGAGGGGCAACAGGTGGAGATCAGGAAACTAATCTGCCCACCAACCATTTTCTGTCTCCTGTTGCTTCCACACAAGCATCACCACATCAACATGAAAGTGTATATTATGAAAACACAGCAAAAGAACACACTTTATGTGATTTTAACACATGGCTACACTAAGGTTCTCTTGTGTGTTATTTTGCAGAGTGTAGGAACTCTTGTGCACATAAAGAAACTACAGTACAAAAACAGGTTTTTTTAATGCAAACATACATCTGGTAGTATCAAAGAAATAATTGTGGTGTGACCCTGAGCAGGGACAGAAGAATAAGCATTTGGGGTGGACTTCACCTTTGGTAACCCCATCTCTGTTTCACCAGTGACTTACCCACCACTGGCAGGAAAGTAAACAAGGAAAAGTGAGTATTTGGCTCCCCCTCACACCTGTGTATCCAACCAGACTTGAAGAGACCCAAATATAAATCATCTCCTTAAGTCTCAGCCCCATCAATTGTGTTTCCCCCCAAATAACTGGCATTTTGCACCAAGCAGTTAATCAATAAAAACTTTAGCTTGCCCAAAACTATATCACTCTGCAGTGGTCCAGAGCTACTTTTAATGCAGACAGACTTGAATGTGGTTTGTATGAATATAGGCACTGGACAGCCAGGACTTTTGTCATAAGGCAAATAGCTCTGAAATTCTCCTCAGTTTCAAAAGTTTACAATGTGAAGAGCTGCTTATTGGAAGCCCAAGCTGTTTGTGATGGATAACAGTTCCATCAGTAGCAGCTGGTAGCATCCATATCAGTGTGGTGCTGATTCAGCAACTTGGATAGTTCCTTTAAAGTTTGGACTAAAACCTGAAGTGGATTTACTAGCATATTAACATGGGAGGCACCAAGCACCAATACATTCCAAGTATTTAAACAAATCTTTCCCAGTCACCTAAAATGGGGTAGGAAACTGAGTATGTATATAATCCTCAACACATTTCATTTGGTCCTCAGCTAAAGGAGAAAGTGTGTGTGTGTGTGTGTGTGTCAGAAACAGACACAGAGAGACCAACCTATCTAATGCTTTTGTATTTAAACCCACAGTGCACTCCTTTTGCATTAGTGTCCTGGAGACACCTAAGACATACAGAGTATTAGAAATATAGTTCTCAGAACTCAGATTGTAATATTTATTGTTGATGTTTGTTTGCTCTTGTTGTCATATTTATTTACTTCCTGCCTTTTTTTGCCAATTTGGGACACTAGGTGGCTTACAACAGCTAAGATGGTATGCAAAGGGATCTTGTAGCACCTTTGAAACTGAAAGAAGTTGTAGCATAAGCTTTCATACACTTGGGGCTTGTTTACATGGACAGTCCAGATGATGCAGGGATTTTGTCCTGTTCTGCCTCCAGGCAGTCCTCAACACCCCAGGGCAGGTACAGGGCAGAGATGGGGGAAGATGGGGTAGGGCCCTTTACTGCAGTTATAAAATATACCTGCTTTAATCTGTTTCTGCCAGGAAGGAATGCATCAGGTGCCTCGTGTCTTCAGAAGCCTGTCCCAGCATGATGGCCTATTGCTGCAGATGCTGTTCTGCTTTGCTCCTCCAAAGCAAGAAGAGGACCCACAGCATGTGACCAAGAATGGTCTCATGCAAGGGGCCTTGGTCAAAGTTGTAGGCAAGCTTCCTCGTTTCTGGCGGTAGCAGTGGCTGCGGCAATGGGTCAGCATGTCCATCTGGACTGCAGCCCATTTGGAGGTAGCAATAGGGGAGGAACAGGCCTGATCCATGGGGAGCTGGTGTATGATGGCCCATGTAAATTGGTCTGCTTTTTCAAATGCATGGAGTCTAAGCATCTATGGTAAGACAAATATAATTAACAATTCGCACCATATAAAAGTTAAAAATCATTGGTACAAATTCTAGTGAAAGGAAACTAGATATGTTATTTCAGAAGCTAAATCTAAATGACATGTAAGCACTCTGACTTTAAGATTAGCCATGAGGAAGTATTTAAGTGTATAAGTGTAATATTTTAATTTTATTTTTTATTTTTGTGATTGTGTTAGAGATTGTTTTATAGTTTTAAAATAGTTTGTTTATACACTTTTGTAGTATGTAACTGTCTATATGTGTTTATGTAGTTGTGTTCAATTCAATTTTGTTAATGTATTAGTATTGTCTTTAGATGTTCTAAAAACTAAAAAAACTAAAATTAAAATCAGTTAAAAATAAATTATTGAAAAATAACAACAACCAATAAAAGCTTAACAGATTATACTAGTTTCCCCTAAAAATCATTTTTTCAACAGCCTGGAAGAATAGAAAGGGTTTTATCTGCTTGCAAAAAGACAGTAAGGGGTGGGAGATGACAGTCTATTCTCTCTAGGATGGGAGTTCCAGAGCCTGGGAGCAGCCATGGAGAAGGCCCTCTTAAAAGTCCCCACCAAATGTACCAATGAGGATGGTGGGGCAGAAAGCAGAGCCTACTCAGAAGATCTCAAAACACATGCTGGTTTGTATGGGAGTACAGTACAGTCCTTCAGATAACCTGAACCTGAAACATGCAAGACTTATAGATCGTTACTGGCACATTTATATTTGTATCCCACGCTATATCACAAGATCTTAGAGCGGCACACTACTAGATATATTGTCTTTAGAAAATGCATTATTCCTCTATGGAAGAAGAGGTTTTAATACTTCAATCAATTTAGATTAATACATTTTGTTTCCAGAAGAAGGAGGGGGGAGAGAAGAAGAGGAGGGCTTTTTCACTCCTTCCTCCTCTCTCTTTTTGGCTTGTCACATCTGAGAAGGGCTGTCAATAACAGGATCTCTTGGCAGTGTCTCATTCATAGGGTCACCATGAGTGAAATTCAGCTTGATGGCACATGACAATAACAAAAAGAGATGAGCATCAGGCAGCCCTCCAAATGTTGGACTGCAACTCCCAGCATTCTTCCCCATTGTCTCTGCTAATTAGGGTCAACAGAGCTGTCCAATAACATTTGGAGGGCCACACTTGCCAACCCTGCTTAACACAATCCAATTTAGGCCCCACTAAAGAGATCCACCAAATCCATGGGTCACCATATATCTAAGCTGACCTGAATGCACATAGCAGTGACAAATTCCAGAGAAGAACCCTTTGATATTTTTAGAGTATTTGCTCTGACAGGGGAAAAAAAACCCATACATAATTATGCTGAAAGAAATTTCTATTTCATGGAACATTTTCTCTGATAGCCTCTATGGAAATAATAGAAGTTTGGCAGGAGAACTTAATTCATCTGATAATTAGACTAGTGCTAGAGTCCTTCTCACTTGTTTCATCTAGGCCTATAACTGAATTAACAGTTGAAGAAGGTGTTCTGCAAAGTTTTACTCATTTATTTTCTTATTTATACCTCACATTACTACCCATGGGACATGAGACCTGAAGAATTATGTAGCACTTCGTCTGATTTGGTGCAATATGTACCATTCATAAAATGTGAAGGCTGTATTCTTGGACATGTCATTTCAAAATGCCTGGAGTGATATCAAAGGAGAGACTTTCTCAGAGCTATTTGCTGGTCACTGGGACAGAAATGACAAAGGATTCTGTCCATTAGTTTTTCAATACAGTGTTCAATAGTAGTAGGAAATTGATGGTGTAACTGTGGCATCACATCGGGGAAACTTATGATGCGGACAATAGCACTTCCAATAAAAGGGCTTTTGATTTTCTGTGTGTCAAACGGTTTTAATATTAGGGCATTTCTAGGTCAATGAAGGGCTAATGTAGCATCATAAATCATATCTAAACAAGAGCCCTAAGTAGTATTTGGCTAAGGTCAAAAAAGCATTAAGGAAATAAGAAAAAGGTAGGTTTCTGAACCAGCACGGAGAAGCATTTATTCCACTGCCCCCAAACCCGACATTGACATAGTTGGCTAAGAAGAGTGAATAATAGGTAAATTAGAAATTAATGATTCCTCTGCTATGTAAATGGCAATTAAAGGACACGTCATGCTGCAGGCTCTGTCCTAACTCTCTTCTCCATTTGTTTAGACTGAAATTCATAGGGCATGCTAATGTAGGGAGAGGATCCACACTCGTTCTTTATCGAAATTGCAAAACCTGGCACACTGCTGCATCAAGTACACTTTAAAGCCACATTGATGATTTCTTGTTCATAAAAGAATTTTCTTGTATATAATAATATGTTGTGAGTGGCTAATCTTCATGGTATGAATAAATAATGACTGCACAAAGAGGCCCCAAAGAAATGCATTATACCTTGAAAAAAACAGTCCTGAAACACAATAATTTACATTGATTATTATCCTACCCATCAGAGTGTTACTCTTAACAAAGCAATGTGGATGCTATTGTGTTAATTCCTTTCCTGTTTCCTGAAAGATTTGGAGAAGAACTGTTTTCTTTTCTTTTCATTGTGAAATTTGTAAGTCATAAAAAAATCATTTTACCTCTAGTGCATGCAAATGCAATTAAGAAAAGATGACAAATTCAGTAAGATTTATTGAGGAACAGAAAAAATACCAATGAAAGGCATCCTTTTCTCCCTTTATGGTGTCGTTAGCTTTCAATAAATAGTGTGCACTGACCGCAGGATTTGGTTCAGACCCAGATTCAGAACTGTGCAATTCAGCTCAGATAGATTCAGAGAATGCACAATTCATTTTATGTCTGAGGAGACTTTCTGATGGTCTAAATATGACATGATACCAATGCCAGGAGATCGCTAAAGGGCTTCCCTCTCAGATGCCATTGTTCCCATGTCGTCGTGCTCCCGTTCGGCTGTTGTAACACTGGCACTTCTTTTTATTCAAGGGCTAAGCCGTTAATTGATCCCCCGTTCTGTTTCTGTAACAGAATGTCCTGCAAGTGAAAAGGTGCCCATTTCCATGGCATGATGCCAGTTTCAATGGGAGGTCCATGCCAGAACACCTCTGGGTGAGATCAGGACATCAAGGTAAGTGGCACACTTTTTATGACCCTCCCCAGGTTACTTGTTAGGTTTTCAGTGTGTTTTTGTGCTTGCTGTCACTTTCTTTACTTTATTTTCCTTTTTATTTTTTGACTTTCCCACGCGCTCGTCCTCTTGCAAGAATGGCTAGGATTTCAAACCAGGAAGTGAGTAGAGCTCCGTTTGAGCTCCATTTGTTCCTGGGCTGCCGGGCAAGCATGGCAAAGGTAGGTTTGAAACTTTTTGTTACCATACCAGGATGGGGACAGGAGAGGGACAAGAGAGGAGATTGCGAGACAGCAATGCTTTTTTTTTTTTTGTTCCCATCCAAAAATCTCCTGAATCCCAATCACAGTTGGAGAATCCAGAGCTTTGTCCTCCTATTAACTGCCTCTGAAATCAACAAACAGCTATAAGTCTTTTTCTAGGTATCAGAATCCTGGAGGGAAAGAATATTAAAAAATATTTGATCTTCAGATGAAAAGGCATCTTCCAAGTGTCAGGAAACCCCAACAAGAAGAATTCCCCAGTGTTGAAAATCTTCACAATTTTGGTGTGTTTTATACATGAGAAAAATGATGTGATTGTTTTGCTCTGAAAACAGCATTTTCTGCTCAGGAATGTCATTTTCTGTGGAGAAAAAATAATGTTTTCTGGGTAGAAAAAAAGCTTCCTGCACAGAAATGCTCACCCCCATTCTCTCTCTCTCTCTGGCTTTTCTTCGCAAATGAAGATTCAGGAAGGACTCATCCCGCGTTTTCTGCAAGCACGCTGATGACTAAAAAGGCCAATCTGAGATAGACAAGTCTGGTTGCAGAAGGCACAGCAGAAGGTCTACTTGGGTGATGTTTCCAGGTTGTGATTCTTTCTGTGTTGTCGTTTCTCTTCAAGATTTGTTCGGCGTGAGTTCTCAAATAAGGCTGCAGCATTGTGGATAGTGTGTCTCTATGCCTCCCGATGTGAGGCCAGGGCGGAGCATTGTTGGTGATCAATTTGGCCGAGCCTGTTGTTTCAGGGAGTCCTTGTATCGCTTTTTTGGAGCATCCCCCATTCACCCTTTTTGCAAATAGTCCTCAGACCTTTGCAGTTTTAATGGATTTTCTTGCAGCAGGGAGAAAAATAGCAAAATAATATTTTGTGACATGCAGCAATGGAATTTTTGAAGATGTACATCCCTAGTCAGAATCATTTAAAGCTGCAAGAATAATAGCCCTTTAGGAGTGGACTACTCTTTTAAAATTGCAGATGAAACAGGCTTTAAGTTATGTGTATTTAAAAAAAATTGGACAGTATTACTGATAACTTTTACTTCTCCAATCTAATGAATTTTCAGGGATAGTTGCTCCTCCTGAAGGGATCAAGACTGTCCTGCTCTTTATCCATACTGGCTGCACCCCCATATTCCAAGTTTGTAACAGTTTTCAGGACATGCCTAAGTTTGGGCTCCCAGCAAGCAACTTTGGGGGTCACTCTTTTAGGATAGATGCATCTACTACAGTGGCAGAAGTTGGTGTGTCTGGAGGCAACATACCACAGCCGGGGAGGTGTAAGAAGTGAAGATGAATGAAATGGACTGTATTGGTGAAGTTTTTTTTTCTGCTCATTTGTCACCAGAGGATGCATAGAAAGCATGACGTACAATGGAAGAGGCAGTGTGTGTGTGACCAAACATCTAGCATTTTCCAAGCCAGGATCAAAGGCTACAACCTGCTAGGTCTCAGAGGCTCCACCAAACCAGTTGTAGCATGTCTCTCTTGAGAAAGAGAACAATGCTGAACACTGGATTATTCCACAACACATTACTTAAATATCACTTTCCCAAAACATGGCAATAGGAGATGACTAGTACAATATTATTTGTCATTAGAAAGTTAAGAGTTGCTAAAACAACAACAAATAAACCCTCTTCCCCCCACTCCCATTATATGGAGAGTTTGAGAAGAAATGTATTAATTTCTGAAGACACACTGTCTATGTCTATGGGCTCATCCTACATGAGCCAGAATATGCAGACTCTCCACCAGCTTATCCTGGCCACAATAAGGCTGTTGGTCCCCCATTACCTGTATAAAATGGGGAGTCCTGACAGGCACACTATCCCATCACTGCAGCTTCTGCTAGCATCTTCCACGCTCTTCCAGCATCAAGGAAGCCAGCCATAACATGTGACCAAGGTCACCTGCATGTGACCAGCCTTGGTCACATGCTACAGGACTCCTTCCTGGAGCTGGCAGATCATGGCAGACCAGCAGCTAGAGAAATGGGTCAGCATGCCAGGACAGGCTCCTGCAGACATGTGGGGCCTAATCTGTTGCTTGCTGCCTATAATGGAGTTAAGCAGTTTTTTTTTAAAGGTCTATTGGGCCGTACCCCAACTTGCCCCCGACAGCCCTGTATCTGCCCTGGGGGTGGTGAGGACTGTTTGGGGACAGAATGGGGCAAAAGCCTTGCATCATCAGGACTGCAGGGCTTTGAGATGGGAATAAGACAATGTATATTGCCCATGTAGAAAGGCCCCCAACGTCTCCCTCCAGACCCCAAATCCTAGCAGACATCCAGGAGTGTTCAGATTCAGACTCAATGTACTTTAAAGGAGTATCTCTTGATTCATCCACATTTGAAGCAGACACATACACACACATACATATATAAAAGAGAGAGAGAGCTGTTCTGAAAGCTGAGAATCCTTTAAAAGCTGTTCTCAAACACAAAAGATCCAAAGCCTTCTCTCATAAAACAAAAAGGCATTAAGACATGCAATATATAAGGAAAACTGCAATCCTGATTTACAAGATGTGGATGTTATAGTCAGATGAGTGGGAAAAATACCCCATATTGTTTGGAACAAAGTAAAGTTAGACACATTTGTCATTTAAAATCTGCAAGTTCCTGCAATATTCTGTGCTAGCTTGTGAAACAAATGGGCTTCTGGGAGCAAAAGCTGCATTGACAAACCCAGCAAAGAGCAATTTTCTGTCATTTAATGAAGGATGGAGTGGGGTCTTGATAAAGTACTCGCTCATTACAAGCGTATGTGTATGCGTGCAAGTGTGTGTGTGTGTGTCAGTCTGTGTGCAAGAGGAGGAGAAAATGTGTGCGTGTGTGTGTTGATGAAAGGATAATCTTACTCTTTCAATCTTCCTGGACAAGTTAGCTAAATGCAACCTTTATTTTTATTGCATGCTCCTTTAGGCATTTTTATCCAAATGACACTGTGCAAAATAAACACAAGAGGGCATTTCTTTCTTTTCTCTTCCCCTACTTCCTTCTGCAATGTTCAGAGTTTACTCCTGGACCTTTTATACCTTTTTCTAAGAACACCAACATGTTGAAATGAAAAGACATTTTCATTTCATGGGGCCTTTTCAGATTACAAAATTATAGCACTCTAGATTCCACTTTAACTGCTATTGCAACATCTGATGGAATCCTGGGGCTTGTAGTTTGAGGAGGCACTATAGCTCATTAGTTGAGTATCCTAAATTACCCTCTCTAAACTGCAAATTCCAGAATTCCATAGGATGCAAGTATGACCATTAATGTGGAATCATGGTGACATAATTATGTAGTGTGAAAGTGTACTATACTGAGATCCCACACACTGGTAGATTAAGTGATCAATGGAATCTGGAAGTCTCAGTAAGATAACTTTTACAGTGCAATTTATTTAATGCTGTAAGAGCTGGTAGGTTGCTTGATTTCTTTATTGCACTAATAGAAAAGTTTGGACTTTATCAGATATGGCAAAAATGGTGTCATAAGGATGCCAAATTAACTGGAAAGGGCACACATACCAGACAACGTCATGCTTTCATGTTTTTGTCTGGTCAAAAAGGCGTTCTTTTTTATTGACAGGCCAAGCTGTCACTAGATCTCCCATGGTGTTTTTTTTGCTGGTATTGCCTGCACTTGAAACCACATGCCAACTGTCCTCTCGTGATTACAGCATCAATGGGCAGAACCCTTCTGGGTAAGAACATGAAAGCCAGGTAGGGGACACTCTTTTTATGAACCTCCCCAGTTTACTTTATTTTTAAAGTGTGTTTCTGTGCTTATGTGTACCTTTTGTGTGTTAATTTCTTTTTCTTTTTTAAATTTATACTGCACTCGCGTCTTCTTGAGAGAATTGCCAAGATCACAAATGCAGAAGTGAATAGAACTAGTGTTCATGCTCTAGTAATGCTGAGGCTGCTTTTTCTCTCTATCAGAGATAAGTATGATGAAAAGGGTTATTGTTCCGGGACAAGTACGGTGTAAAATGTGGTGAAAGAGAAACATTTTTGAAGATTCGCCTGAGAACGTCCTTTGTCGATAAAATGGTGTCATCTAAGATGTGACAATAACACAAAGGATGAAATTATCAGACGCCTACATCATTCAGCCGTTCCACGGGCATAGCGCTAGCATGGATGAGGCGTCATTTTTCTATTGATGGGCTAAGCCATCAATAAAAAGTGACGCCTTATTCATGCCCACACTACACCCCCTAGAACAGCTGAGCAACAACATTGTCCTTATGATGCCATTTTTGCCATGTCTGATATAGTCCTTAGACCTTGGTAAGAAGTTGAAGAATATGCACACATTTTCTCACCCTTGATGACAAAAAGAATGTTAACACATTGCGACACCCTGATGAGAAATGGGCCAACTTATGGAAGATTTAGCATACTTTGGGCCTATTCTTCAAAACTTCCAATAATTCAGAAAATCTGGGAAGGGGGAACTATATAAGAAGACAATTTTTGAACAGAAACCCAACTGCTGTTCTCAGCTAGAGCAGACCTGTTGAATCAATTGGTAAATGGCAAGTCAGCAGGTGTATACATTGATTCTGCAAATCTATTCTAGTAACTAATAATTTGATTAGTTCTGAGTATTTGCAGTGTTTCCCATATAATCTTTTCTAGCTACTTTATATATCTTCAAAACATTCCACGCTAGTTTTTCCTTCCTTTTCCATACCCTCTGCTTAGATAGCTATGCAGAATTTGTCATTTTAAGAGAAATGGATTAGTTACTATTTAATTTGATTCTCATGAGTCTAACTGTGGTCTTTATCACATGAGGCTTGAAAAGTGGAATTAGAGCAGAATAATAGTGTCTGTGGCCTTACTTTATCAGACGACATCATGACTGTCCAGTAGTTGGTCTGTAGTCCATCCATGGCTGGAGTGTTCCTTCTCATTGATGGTCAAAACCTGTTCATGCCTCCTAATTGCATTGCTTTTCCACTGTTGATGCACGTATTATAAGTTCCTCCCAAAGCAGTTCTAACATGCAGGAAGTCATGTGGTATGAGTGGGTGTGATTATGCTCTTCTCCTCGTTATTCCCAAGCAGGCTGTTTTTCTCTTTTTTAAAATTTCTTTTCTTTTTTTTTTTTTTACTTACTCAATTACTGTGACTGCACAATTGCACTAAAAATAAAAAATACAGACTAAAAGGCATGCTGGGAAGGGCAGGGAGATGGGGCTATGGAGGCCAGTGTGCAGAAGACAGAGGTTGGGACAGAAGAAGAACAATGCAGTTTTGAAGAGCTGTGTGATAATGGCTGTCCCCAACCTGGTTTTTTTGCATTTCCTAGACTAAAGTGATTATGGCACGTTATGAGCCTGGTGTGAGAAAGTCCTGTATGGTCCTTTGAAATTGCCTAAGAAGATTCTGAACTGTCTTCCTTTCTATCTAAATGCTTCAAATGCTTCATACATCTCTGTGGAAGGAGAATTCCTGAAAAGCCCATACCAATTGGAAGCAAAATATTGAGCAGGAATGGATAACTTACAAAGGTCTGAAGGCTGCCATCTCATAACCCTGGGCCTCCAACTTATTTTAACTTAAAGAGAGCTATCATGATCCCAGAGGCCACAAGGCCACAATTTGCAATTATTTTTGCCTCCCAACTGTTTAGGCCCAGTTTGAACACCCCAAACCCTGTAGCCTGGCCCCATTTTGAAGAGGAAAAAAGCTCCTTGAGTTTAAAACAGCCCAGAGGGATTATGAAACATTCTGACATTGACCTCTAGGGGATATGAGGGGCCTTTTAATCTAATTCTTTATACAGACTTAGGGTGTCAAGCACATGCGGAGTGCAAGGGTTGCTAGAGTGAAAAATGGAGATGATTTCTGTACCTTTAATGGTTGTGAAACAGAGGGCATTTCGGCAGGTGTTGCTTGTTACCTGATTGTGTGACACCTGCTGAAAACCCCTCTTCTACACATGCCCTCTCCAGTTTTTACTCTGGCAACCCTAAGAGGTCCCACATGCCACATTGAGGAGCCCTCAGGGCCACATTTTGCCCACAGAATGCCCTTACCCATCTTTGATATAGGTGTTAGAGATTCCAGATCTCTCAATGAAACGAACAGGAAACATAGGACTTCATCAAACCACCCTCCTTTCCTGTTCTTTTGCTGGCATAATTTGTGATGTTTTTATGCTGGCAAAAGAACCCCCTTTGCCACACTTACCTGCATTCCTGTCCAAAGGCAACCCCGGCAATGACAGAAGAGTGAACAGAGTTCTGTTTACTTCCTGGAATGACATGCTGCAGATTCTTGTGAGAAGATGTGAGCAGGGGAAATTAAAAAATAAAAGCAAAAATAGCACGCAAAAAGTTACAAAAAGCACAGAAACACACTTTAAAAGTCCCAAGTAAACAAGGGAGTTTCATAAAAAGAGCATCACCTACTTGGATGTCATGATTTCACCCAGAAGCGTTCTGGCTAGATCAGCCATTCACGATATAATCACGAAGATAAAAAGGTGTGAGGTATCAAATGCCGGAAATGCTGCCAAAAAAAGTGCCACAGCCAATCTATTGATGGGTTGTCCCGGCAATAAAATAGAACACCTTATTTACAAGACATAAAAGCGAAAGGATGACATCATCTGGTGCCATTATGATGCCATATTTGCTGCATCTGATAAAGTCCATAAACTGCAGTAATGAAAACAGACGAAATAATTAAAATGACTGTGATTTTAAGAATGAACCAAGGCGGGGTGACTGGTGGATCCACTGGCCACATTTGGTCCCTTGAATCCCAGCAGGGATCATGCGTCAGCACGGTGGTAATTGGTAGTCAATTCCCCCCCACACACACACACTTATGATTTCTTGGAATTGGATTTTTGTGACAAAACAAAGCACAGCTGATTTTAAAGGGAAAAAATCATGCTTCTACAAAGTTACTAAATTTAATAATATCAGATGTTCCAAGGGCTACAGAAGAGCCTAGTGTGCATATGGGCCATGGGCCCACTGTTGCATTGTTGTTGTTGTTTTGTGACTTCAAGTCATTTCTGACTTATGGTGACCCTAAGGCAAACCTATCACAGGGTTTTCTGATGTTTAATGTGACTTACCCAAGGTGGCTGAGTGGGGATTTGAACCCTGGTCTCCAGAGTCATAGTCCAACACTCAAACCAGCAGAGACACATGTCACCAAACAATATCAGAGAGTGGTCAAGATGGCAAAAATTATTAAGGAGGGAGAATACAGAAGATAAAGGAGACTGCAGCAGTTTGCTTTTGCCTGATCCTGCTAGGGAAGGATAAGATTCCTCTCACTTCTCTCCTCTCCCCCCTGCTGAGTAAATTATGTGTGAACTAGCTTTGCAGTTCAGTTTGCAGTAAGCTGAGGACAAAGGTGAAAGTGGAAGAGAGAAATTAAAACATTTTTAAAAGCACCTGTAAACAGAGGATTAATTAGAAATGTCCCTACCGAATTGGGACAATTGGTGGGTATAATGTTGCTACCCATGAACTAAACATATGAACTTTTAATAATAAAAATGTATAGAGTAACTAAACAGAAGAAAATCTAGCATGTCTTTATCAGTCATTTAAAAATGCAGATGTGCTTTTCAATAACTTTTACATGATCTACAGCCATGGATCTTCGAGTGCTTTAATCTCTAGTAATGGATATCACTCCAGCAAATTATGGAAATATTCTAGGCAGTCAGCAATAAAAGTATATCTGTGATAGTGTGGGATATTTTAATTGTACTGAAGCTAATGCACCAGGGCTGCATCTACACTGTAGAAATGATCCAGTTTGACACCGCTTTAACTGCCATGGCTCAGTGCTATGGAATCCTGGGATTTACAGTTTGTTGTGCCACCAGAGCTCTCTGACAGAGAAGGCTAAATATCTCACAAAACTACAAATCCTAGAATTCCATAGTATTGAGCCATGGAAGTTAAAGTGGTATCATACTGAACTATTTCTGTAGGACAGATACAGACTATGCATCTTTAGAAAGTCATCCAGACATGAAGTCTAACTTCTGTGTCATTTGGCTTCCTTTACTTGGATGTTTATGTGGCCATGCTCTTTCTATGTTGATATTGTTTAGACTTTTGTTGATATAGTTTAGACTTGCTTGTTATGATTATTGAATATTTATGATTAATTTATTACAATATTTATATCCTGCACTATATAAAAAAATGTCAGGGTGGTGCAGAACATTTGTTAAACAATGTAAAACCATACAATAATTTCAAGCAATTTAAAAATTATTTTAAACAAGGTAAATCATTTGCACTGAAACAGAATTTCACAAACTAGACATGCTATGATCCCTAGGCCCTGCAATCTTTAATGAAGATAGGGTTGCCATAATTCTCTGTCACAAAACTGTGACAAAAGTTTATCTCCCCCATCCCCATGATGACAGCACCCAGAGTGCCCATGGGGGGGGAGGAGGAGGGAGCCCTCTTCTCTCCCCCTATCCCTGTGATGATGGCACTCAGAATGCCCCCGAGGGCGGGAAGTGATGATGGCACCCTATGAGGCCAGACTCACCAATCAACTCAATGCTGCTGGCCTTCTTTCCTTCACTCTCTTGTTGCACTCTGGGTCTAGCATGCCTGTGCAATACAATACCATGTGACCCAGAGCCTACACTCTCAATCTAATCATGGGCTTTTGCACACAGCTGCTGCCTTCAGCAGAGGAAGATGTAGGAATCCAGATCTGCTACTTCAAGCAGCCCAGCCAGACAGGACTATTTTCAGTCCCTCCAATCTGGGATTTTCCTGGTTTTCCAGCACTGGTGGCAACCCTAAATGAAGAGCCGAGTTTTAACTTCTCACTGAAAGGAAATGTCAGTGCCAATCAACTTACCCACCCATTCACCCCCATAGTCAAGGGTCAGCCAGGAAAGCCAACAGTTACTCCTTTGCATTCCTGCTTTCTCTGTTTATTTTAAAACATCTTGAACCCTCAGACACATTTTTTTTTCTTTTAACTCCAGAGCTGCAACTAGCCCAGCAGAAGGTACCTTGTCTTCCTACTCTGGCAGAGTGTTGTCCTTTCCAGCAAAAGGAGCATGTGTTGTAGCTATAAATTTGAGGTTTGCTTCAGTAACCTGTGAAACCTCAACCAATTCTTTTGGTAATAGAAGAGAGACTTTCCTTGATTTCCTTAAATTATAATACCCCCAGCACTGTACGCCAGGCGGTCTCTCAGTTTTTCCTCACAGAGATACATAGATTTTCCCACTTTAATGGATTTCAGATTCCACCCGTTTTCCTAAAAATGGGATCAATACTGCTAAGAATCTATCCTGATTTGAAAATTTATTTCCTCCCTCTCCTTTCTGTTATGTAGATCTCTTTGCTTTCAAAATTTGCATAAACTTTATTTTAATGCTTAGTTTTACTAATTTTCTTCTCTCCCCCCTCCTGAACAAATGGCATGAGTGTGAACACAGGGCTTATACCAATGACTATTGAAAAAGCTGTAATTTTTGGCAGGGTCTGATAAAGGCATTTTCATTTTGCAGTAATCTATTATACAGTATTATAGTTATTTTTAATATGTTGCACATTGACATTTGTATTTACTTATTTGGGCTTTGTCTTTTTCAGGCTTTCCTAAATTTAGTACATAAATTCCACTGATCCTCTTAAAATTTGTGTGCACTTTCCTACTAATGGTTGCAATCACTTTACCTATTCACACTCAAATGTGCAACCACGCACGTCCCAGTTTTCATCTGTGAAATGTTGGTGTGTATGACTCATGCATTCCACCCACAGCAAGGGTGCCACAGCAAAGACTCTCTCACCTGTCTCCATATAATATTTTAGACAAAGAAGAGGGCACCTCCAGCAGATCTCATTGCTTGGGCAGCACTTTTTATCCTGTCTATAAATATTTATTTTTTCTTTCCTTTATTGCACTTTACTTCCTCTTCTCCTTCTGGTACTTCCATTAGCCCGAAAGTCTGAGAACCAGGCTATTTATGCTTTTAAATGTGTTTTTGAATATTATGTGTACATTCTTACTTTGCAATTTGTATCACTGTGGGTAACATTCAGGTTTGCAGGAGATGTGGAAAGTTGGAATGTAATACACATCTGCTTCAGGAACCCATGATGTAATTCTGTGGAACATCTCTTATCTGAGGCTGCTATTGGCATTGGTACAAAATCTCCCATTAGTGTCAGTAGGAGACCCACCCATGGCAACAAATAGGAAAGAGGAGAAAGAGAAGGTTTACAGTTAGTACAGAGAATACGTTATACAATGTGCTATTGTATAATCACAGACAGGAGCATCCCCACCCCTGCAAGTACAATTATCTCATGAGTACTCTGCATTGTTTGATACATGACTGTACAGTATCCTAATTCACTGCTTTTAAAACAAACTGCTTTGAAAGAGAGAAACATACTTAAATTCAGGATTCAACTGGACAGAAATATGTATTTGTGTATAAATACCCCCTCCTTGTCATTCTGCCTATTTTAATAATGGCTTGGAATATATAACATGCAACATCTTACATTACTTTGAAAAGACCAGACTGTGTTAAGCAGCCTTTAGTGAGCTGTCACAGATGAGGCCAATAAGCACATCCTGGCTTAACACACATCAAGGGTTGCTAAGGATACACTGTCAAGGGACGAGGGTCAGGAGTCAAACTGACCAATATTGAGTAAATTACATTGGTTCAAATGATTCCCCCTGAGCAAGTAATGATATGGCATGCACATAGTTTTGGTCTAAGGACTAATAAATATTGCCTTTGAAGGTGCAAGAGGACACAAAGCATGTAAAACTACATGGTGGAGTTAAGCCATTGGCTTATGCCATGGTGAGTGTATGCAGAAATATAGATATCTATGTGGGAGGGAGAGAGAGAGAGTGTGTGTACATGCATCTAGCCATCATTATTTTTCCACAAGACAGCAACAAGAGAGTAAAAGAATTCAATACGTTCTTACCTTTAATGAGGAAAAAACGTATATAGGACAGCAGCAGCTGTGCAACAACATGGTGATTGGATATTTTCTAGAAGTCATTCATTTCCAGAGATGAAATATTTATAATTTTGGACAGTGTAGTAAATGTACATGGCACTCAACAAGCAGATATATTTCCTGTCTTGGAAAACTTATAGTCCAACAACATGTTTTGTTTGCAATACAAATTATTTTGAAATTGTGGTAGAGTATCGAGATCAACAAAAAGGATTTCTATATTTTTTTCTTCACTGTTGAGTTCTTTATACATGCAGAGAGTTGCATTAGAGTAGCTTTTCTCAACCTGGTGCCCTCCGGAGGTGTCAGAGTGTAATTCATATCATTCTCAAACAATATGGTTGTTGGCTGTCCTCCACTAGGAGTGATGGGGCGTGTAGCCCAACATATTTAGAAGGTACCAAGGTGGATGAGAGTTATATATGATAAGACATAGACCTAAAATATCAAACAAGATATTCAGTCCTTCTCTGTTCACATGAATGATATTGTACAGCTATTTCTAGAGCCTGTATTGATATGAATGAATGTTGCAAGGATGTTGTGGTGGCTTGTGGCCTGTATCCAGAAGAACAATGAAAAATGACTATAAAACAAAAATCTCAAAAGATCAAGAGAAAAGATAAGAAATTCAATGCCAGGGCAACATAATAAAAGAAGTTAATGAATGTACTGCTTCAAATACAGAAAGAATATTGGGTTGCTACATTATAGGTGGGTATAATGGGATATACTCCAGGCTATGAATAGAGGTTGAAAGTAATTTGTTACAGTAATGACTATTAACAGTAACAAATTACTTCTGGGGAACAAGGGGCAATGTCACTGGGTTATGAGGAAAATGCAAGAACAGAGGGTTTTAGCCATGGAAGTTTTTTTTTTTTTTAACATGCTACTCATGGTAGGGATGGAAGGAATATTTTTTAAAATTGCAAAATGATGGAAAAACATGTTTACTGAGTGTCAGGAAACCCTGATAAGGAGAAACCTGGGCTGACAAGAATATTTTCTGTATTATTATTTTTTTATAAAAACACCCACATGCTAATTTTGTACAAAATAAGTCTTGACCATTGAATAGTTTTCCTATATTGTGCATTTTCAAAGACTTTCATGAAGTGGGAAGAAAACTGCTAAAATTACTCATTGCTTCTTTCAAGAGGGAAATTAGTGAAGAATTGCATCCATAACATCATTGGGGTTGTTGGAGATGTTGGAAAAACTGTTCTCTTACTCTACCCATGTCTGGGGTGGCCAAATATTTATTATTTATCTTCCTTCCTTCCTTCCTTCCTTCCTTCCTTCCTTCCTTCCTTCCTTGTTTTCATTCATTTCATTATTAGATGAGAGCAACACAGACAGGAAGTACAACTTGGAGTATACTTGGAGCAGCTAAGAAATGCTTCAAATTTCCGAAATAGTTCTTGCATGCAGGCCATAATTCCTGCATTACTTGAAATGGAAGTTTGTAGCCCTGCCCAGTCCAGCTCTGTGGCTCAATATCCTTGCCTTAAAAAACAGAAAGAAAAACTGCATAGGCAGCGCATGCAGGGAAGTGACACACAGAGAGAAGTGTTCTTTACAGTATGCCATTTGGAGACTGCAAAAGGCTTTAAAGGTAAGTCCCACCTTGCATTAGGTATGGAACAAGATAAATGTGTTCATGCGTTGACTTTTATCAAGGGCCATTTCACACTACACAAGTATGGCACAATGATTCCACTTTAATTCCCATGGCAAAATCCTACGAAATAGCAGGATTTGCAGTTTAGGGAGGGTACTTAGAATTCTCTGTCAGAGAGCTATATTGCTACACCAAACTACAAACCCCAGGATCCCATAAGATGTAGGCATGGTAGATAAAGTAGAATTATAATATTAGCTGGAATCCTATTCAGTAATTATGAATGAATAATTGAGAGTTACACATTTGTAACTGCTTTTTATTGACAATCCCTACCTATCCCCTCATTTAGGGAATACAGAGGAGCAGTGAATGTCCCCCAGTCCCCATGGACTAGTCAGCAGCTTCTGCCAAAAATGTCTCAAGAATCAGGAAACTCTAATGAGGAAAATTCTGGAGTGATAAGAATCCTCAAAGTTCAGGTCTTATTCTGTGTAAAATCTGCACATGCTTTTTTTGCCCAGGAGACAGCTTATTCTGTACAGGAAACAGCATTTTCTGTGGACAAAATAATCTTTCTGTATATAACAGCAAGAGAAAATGTTGTTTTCTGTCCAGAAAATGCTGTTTCCTGGGCAAAAAAGTGTGGATTTTGCACAGAGTGTTTCCCTCCCAAATGCATAGTTTCTTGCAGTAGGCAGAAACTTACTAAAATTACTCATTGCTTCTTTCAAGAATGAAATCAGTGAAGAATTCAAAGAATTATATCCCTAGTCTAGTGCATTTGATTTCTGTCATGCAAACAGAACTGATATTAATGTCTGACAATAAGGAGATTTTCAGATGGGGCTTATACTGTGGGGCAGGCACAGAACCGGGTCGAGAAAGGGGCTGTCATTCAGATGACTTCGACCCCTTCCGTCCTGCTCTCATCCTGCCCCCAACCTGCTCCCAGGATATTCTATTCATGATGAAACATCATGAATAGAACACCCCTTCCTTGCCTGTCATGGAATCAGGGACATGGGAAACAGAGCCCCGTCCCTGTTCCGCGATGACAGGCATGGGGGAGGAGCGCCATGTCAAACACTTCTGGCCACCAATGGGACAGCCAGGTAAGTGCCACCTGCCCCCATGGGTTTCTTTTTTTTCCATTTTATTTCTGTCTTTGACAGCTGGGGGGGGGGTACTTTGAATTTCCCTCCCACTTGTTCACTCGTGAGAATGAGTGGGATTTCCCCCGGCTGGTCATAAAGGCAGCCTTATGACAGCTGCATTTATGGCAAGCTGGCAAGGAGTGCAGGAGTCTGTTCCTGCAGCGGAATGGAGGTATGTGTGCGAACATTTACCTCCATGCCATTGCAGGAACGGGAGAGGAGGTGTCAGGGCAGCAATGGGACATTTTGGCCCCATCTGAAAATCTCCTAACACTGATGGCTCTGAATGCCAATACAGAATCTGGCATACATTTGTGAATGTTGAGCTTTCAGAGTGCACAACTACAAATTGTGTTACAGCTTGGTAAATGCCTGAATATTGGTGCCCGTACAGGTTTTGTGTTGCTATCATGATACAGAGTTTAATTGTTTCCATACCTTTTATGTTTGACCTTTATGTTTGACTTTATGTTTATGTAGTTCCTTTGGATGAATAGAGCTGTGACTGATTACTTTAAACTTACTTTTGTTTGATATGGAACATCCATATTCTGCCACAATTACAGTGTAATTTCATTATTTGTATCAATAGAGATGGTGAGTTATAAGGAAGCCACTGGGACATTTTTGCTGAAGAGAAAGAGATGATAATATGAATAAATCACAGTGGCAATTATGTGAAAAGTTCGTATTCTTTATCATGGATACTACTCTAACCACAATTTGTTCATTCATGCTTTTACAATTAGAGAGGCAGTCTTTAGAAGTGCAATGAGAGATACTTATTCAAAATTAAATCTCTAAAAATGCAACATACATGTCTAGGTTTTGCAATTCTATTAATTTCTATTTAGGGTTCTCAACAGTGATAGGCGACTCCCTGAGGAAGTGCAAATTGTTGCATACAAAGGTGTAGGCTCTTCCTGGCTTCCCCCAACCCTTATTACTGTCTGTTAAGAAATAAATTGTCAACTTAACCCTCCCACTGTCAATACTGTGTCCCCATGCAGTTCCCATCAAATTCAGCTGACTGTCATTGTTGATTGCTATAGATTATTCCTTTTTTTCCTGACTCTCCCTTTCCCCACACTCTTGCTTTCCTGCAATGGGACCTTAAGGTGCTTCACATACAAATATGGCTCTTTTCTCCCCCACCCAACTATTCTCCCTTCTTATATGAGCACCAAAAAGCCAAACTACTTTGTCTTATAGCTTGATCCTATGGACCACTAGAGAGAAGAAATAGGCTGGTTTGAGTCACTTGCACTATTTATACAGTAGTGCTTATGTGTGTGTGTTTTGGCTAGAATTTTGTTGCCTACAACCCTGTGTCTCATAAAATTGGTTTTTTTTTTTAAATGCAGACAGACTTCCTTCTCCAAATAAGGGTAGGAACAATATGCGTAAAATATGCAGCCACATGATTTAGCCTACTTAACTGTTGTTGTTGTGTTGTCGTGTCCTCGCTGTGTTCCTTCAAGTTACTCCTGATTTATGGTGACCTTAAGGTGAAACTATCACAGGGTTTTCTAAGGCTAAGAGTGTGTGACTTGCCCAAGGTCACCCAGTGGCTTTTTATGGCTGAGCAGGGATTTGAACCCTGGTTTTTAGAGATGTAGTCCAACACTCAAACCACTACCCCATGCTGGCTCTGTAGGCTATTATTATGAAATCATCATAATATGCTGACCATTTCTTGTTGTTATTGTTCAAAGATGGGGGAATAATAACCTTTTTAAAGAATTCAGTTTTAAAAAGCAAATTAAGCCAAATTCTGCATGCAGTCCGAATCACTTTGCAATGGATATAACTAAAGTTTGTGAAATGTTTTAAATAGTAATAATAAATGCCTGTTGACCCTTAACTACAGTAAGCTACAGTAAGCACTGTAAATGCAGCATCAAAGTTATTGCACAAGTTAATGAGGCCTTAAATTGGGATATTTTATAAGATTCTGGTGTTTCACTAGTACAGTATACAGCCATTAAATGTATCATCTTTGTGTACAATGAATGAACTCTTTAATTGGCCACTTAAGGAAAAAGCCTAGCCACCCAAGAAGATTTCAGTGTCTTGGAAGCAAATGCTTTGTATAATAAATTTGGACCATAGGAAAACCATTATTGTATTTTTGCAAGCTAATTGAAGTGAAAATATTATATCAGTATTGACATCGGCAATTTTGCCACTAATTTCAACAAGGTCAAGATTATGCCCACTGTACTGGCAGCTTTGCATATTAATACATGTTTTGTTCCTTTCATCTGCAAAACATATTAGTTGCTTACACATATTCCCTTGGTCATTAATTGCTTACGGGAACATCCTAATATGCAGAAGCCTTCCCCAACCTTGTGCCCTCCAAATATGTTGAACTATAAATTCCACCAAGTTCTATAGCTCAAAACATCAATATCATTTATTTCTATATCAGCATCACTGTACCTGGTGTTTTACAAGTAAAAGAGCAACAATACAGTTCCTTGCCCTCAGATTTACAATCTAAGCATACCTTTAGAACTCAAGATTAGGGAAGGATAACATACAGTACAGATAAACTGGATAAACAACAGAAATAATTGAAAAGCCAAGAAGAAAGATCATGGGAATGAGCCCATGTGTGATCTGCTATTCAGTTCCTTCTTTGTTGTTCTGTTAATACCTTCTTTCCCTTCTGGGTAAATATATTGTTGATCTTTGTTATGAAGTCTGTCACCATTGTGAGTAAACCTCATGGTAAATTGTAAGCCTGACCACTTGGTTATGTAGACCTACATGTTTTGATTATCTTCAGAGACCTCTAACAAATCCATCAAGTCTTCTGGTTGAGAAGTAGTGTACAGCCCATGTTGACATGGTTGCTAATAGTCTGGAAATTAACAAGTTCTAAGGGGAAAGAAATGAAGTGCTGAAAAGAAGGGCTGAAGTTTAAAACCAACCTAACAGTTTAGCTTAAGCTATTTTTGCTCTCCTGTCACCAGCCCAGGAATCATTGTGTCACTGTGAAAGCTTCCTCTAGTGGAAAGTGGGGAGCATACAAGAAGCATTTGGCTATGTTCCCTAGCCAGATGCAGCCAAGGATGACTCTGGAGATGCTCTGGAGTTCTCTGGAAGTTGGAGTAGATGATATTATCAGTCTGTATCTAACTATGGGAACAAAGCTAAATATTTCTCCAATCTAATCTGTTCTCCACCTCTATACATTCTTCAGGCTTCATTGCCTCTCTGTCTTCTTTCTATTCTCATGTGTACATGGAGGCATCTGTGTTTCTCATGCCCACAGTTCTCCACCATTCACTCACAGGCATACACACACACACACACACACACTCACACACAGATACATCTCCCTAGTTATTCAAATGCATACACAGCCTCCCCTACAGACACCTGCACCCCACAAGACAGTTTTTCAGAGCAGATCATCTCTCTCTTGCTCTGTAACATTACTCCCTAGGCCACTCAATGGCTCTATATTCATTAAGCCTTTTTTTTACCCACCCACTCCCACTGTTCTCCAGTCTCTGAGCCTCTATCTATGCCAACACTATTCTCTAGCTTCTTTCTGTCACATATTATTTTCCAGTCTTTCCTGCCTCCTAGAGCCTTCAAGAGCCCTGCCTTCAAGAGCCCTGGTGATGAAGTGGTTAAATGCCAGTACTGCAACCACAATGTTGTGAGTTCAATCCTGCAGGGCTCCAGGTTGACTTAGCCTTCCATCTTTTTGAGGTCAGTAAAATGAGTACCCAGCTTGTTTGGGGCAATTAGCCAATACTGCTTAGAGAGTGCTTAGTACTATAAAGTAGTATAGAAATGCAGGTGCTATTGCTATTGCTCCTGTTGGGCAGCCCTCCCACTACAGCCCCACCTCAAATACAAATAATATCCCACTGCCATTGTTGTGGCAGGGCCTACCTGGTGGTAACAAACAGGACAGGGACAGCCAGTTGCCGAGTCACTGAAGCTGTTTTGCTATTAAATCTCAAGCTTTAAACTGTTTTTGTATTTTATAAATTTTATTCATGGGTAAATAGCCCAACCTTAATTTATTTTTTAAAAAATCTGTCTAAGCAATACAGCAATGCATTCTCAGACAGATACTGCTCCTGCTGTTTTAGGTAACCTGTATCAGCTCCTAGGACCTAAAGTTCTGAGAAGCACTCAGGAAGTGATAACAAGCGAGAGCAGGCAGAGGCAGCACCACTGAGCTGGGGAAGGGAGAATACTTGTCCCTTCGGCTGAGAACTGCCTCCAGAGCCTTAAAACTGGTTGCAGTATTTGTGCTGTTGGCAGCCAAAACTCCTCAGGGACAATGAAGACACATTCCTGCAGAGTATAATAATGTGCAGGGCCTCAGGGGGAATGCAGGGGCATGCAGGCAAAACTCCATCCAGAGTTTTTGCCTCACATGTAGACAAGCCCTTGGTCTCCTGGGTTTGTAATATATCTCACTCCTTCTGATGCAACCAGTGGAACAGAAGTGTATGGAATGGCTGTGTATGAAGGGCAGAAGAAGCAAACAGATGTAAGATGCAGCTGCCTTCACTTCATAGCATACTGAAGATCTATGTAAAGCATACTGTGCTGTGTCAAGTGTTCATCAATTACAGGAAAGCCCTTGTTGTGCAAAGTTCAGTAATCTAAGGACTTTATCAGACCATACTCCATAAAAAGTTCTTTTGCTGGCATATTTTGATGTGCTTTTATGCCAGCAAAAGCCCCCCCCCCCAACTTACCTTGAACAGTGTAAAAGAGGCATCCCTAGCAGTAATAGAGTACGAACGGAGCTCCATTTACTTATGGGGTTGAGATCTCACCGATTCTCATGAGAAGACATTTGTGCGAGAAATTTTAAAATTAAAGCGGAAAAAAAAAACACACAAAGTATAGGACTTTATCAGACCACCCTCTGTAAAGGTTCTTTCGCCAGCATATTTTGATGTGTTTTTATGCTGGCAAAAGAACACACACACCCCACCAGACTTACCTTGAGCAGCATAGAAGAGGCATCCCTGGCAATAACAGAGCATGAACAGAGCTCCATATACTTCTGGGGTTGAGATCTCACCGATTCTTGTGAGAAGACATTAGAGCGGGAAATTTAAAAAATAAAGCAAAAGACCCACACAAAATGTAGACAGCAGCACAGAGACACACTTTAAAAGTCCCAAGTATGTGGGAGGGTCATAAAAACAGCGTTTCCCTACCTGGCTGTTGTGATCTCAACTGGAAGTGTTTGCCCATTGACACTGCATTCACGTGCGCACAATGGCTCAAGGATTCAAACACCAGCAATGCCAGCAACAAAGTGCCAGGGGAGATCTATTGACAGCTTGGCCCATCAATAAAAAAGTATGGCTCAATTACATTACATGAACATGAAAGGACAATGTCATCTGGCATGCCTGCCCTTTCACAATCATTAGGCATCCTTATGATGCCATATTTGCCTGGTCTGATAAAGTCCTAAGACTCATTGTTACCTAAAATTCATTGGGTGGCCTGCAAATTTGCTGCTCCTCAAGTAACGACACTTTTGTTTGTGGAAGGGCAGTTAAACTCTGAAAAATTCCTACAATTGGAAGTACATATATTGTGAATACAACCCTCTTTCAACAGAAATTTCTTCTCGGAGTGAGCCAAAATTTTCCCAGAATATATTTTTAAAGAACACTTCTTAGTTTTTTCCACCCCTTTTTCTCACCTTCTCCAGGGGACAAAGGCATTTCCCAGAATTTTCTCTTGAAACCGTCCACTATTTTGTGGCGGGGGGAATGGCCAATTTTCCATTTTGAAATAACAGGCCAACAAATAAATGGGCAAACCCAAATATGGCTTGTATATATTTTTTCCCCTGCCTTATTCATTTAATCAAATTCTTTTACGGTATAAAAATGGTGGATAAACTCAGCCCTGACCTAATTCAAATACAATAGATAACTAATTTTTGTGCATATTGTGATTCCATTCCTCATAACTGCTGTTTGGCTGTTAGTCTATTTTCTTCTGTCTCTAACAATAGTAGCTGAAACGAAGTAATATCACAAATTATCAGTCCTGACCATTGTTTGTGTGTCTATATAAATGATAAAGAGTTCTTCATTGTAAATGAAATCAGTCCAGGTCGTGTGATGTTTTCTAGGGATTGTATGGCCACCTACGTCTCAGGTTCTGCTTGCAAAGACTAGAATGATAGCTGAAGTTCTTTGAGTCCCACCTGCCTTATCTTCCCATCCTTGTTTCATATTGATTACCAAGATAATGTGTTCCCTTCCCATAGTTTTGATGCACTGCTCTTAATCAGCACCTTTATCGGTTCAATTTGCCTAATTTACACCATGTTCACTCTTTGGCATATGCCCTTTGGCATCCTGTTGGTTAGCTCCAACTCTCTCTCTGGCTTTTCTTCACAAACGAAGATTCAGGAAGCACTCATCCTGTGCTTTCTGCAAGCGCGCTGATGACTAAAAAGGCCAATCCAAGATAAAGAAGTCCGGTTGCAGAAAGCACAGCAGAAGGTCTCCTTGGGTGATGTTTCCGGGTTGTGATTCTTTCTGCACTGTCGTTTCTCTTCAAGGCTTGTTCGGCATGAGTTCACAAATAAGGCTGCAGCATTGTGGACAGTGTGTCTCCATGCCTCCTGATGTGAGGCCAGGGCGGACTATTGTTGGTGATCAATTTGGCCTAGCCTGAGATGTTGTTTCAGGGAGTCTTTGTATCGCTTTTTTGGAGCGCACTTCTTACGCTGACCCGTCGTGAGTTCACTGTAGAGTACTATTTTTGGGAGACGATGGTCCTCCATCCTAGAAACATGCCCTGCCCAGCACAGCTGTGTTCTCAATATCATGGCCTCAATGCTGGTGATCCCTGCTTGCTCAAGGACAGTAACATTTGTCACATAGTCAGTCCAGTGTATATTTAGGATTGTGCATATACAGCGCTGATGGAGGCGTTCGAGGAGTCATAGGTGGTGGTGATAGGTGACCCATGTTTCAGACCCATAAAGGAGAATAGACAGTACAATAGCTCTATACACACTGATTTTTGTGCTTCGCCTCAGGTGTTTGTTACTCCAGACACTTGTAAAGTCTTCCAAATACGCTATATGCCTTTGCTAATCCGTGATCGATCTCTTTGTCAATCTTGGCATCTGAGGAGATGATGCTTCCCAGGTAGGTGAACTGCTGAATGGACTTAAGCACAGATTTGCTGACAGCAATGTGGGGATGATGGTGTTCGTCCTGTGGTGCAGGCCGGTAAAGAACTTCTGTTGACTTCAGGTTGACTTCCAGCTCAAACAGCTCTGCAGCAAAATATGCCCAAGTATTTTGCAAACTTTATGTCTTGGAAATGCCCTATAAGCTTTGCAGATGTGTAAATCCTATCAAGAGGTACCAAAATGTCACTTTCATCAAAAAAACTAAGCTGAATGAAATTTCTTTCCATCCCTAGTGCTCAATATCAGTCCCAAATTATAATGATAGTGATTCTCTTTCCCATTGTGGTTCCTTGTTTTTCCTTCATTTCTGGACATTTTTCCACTTGCTGATTAATCCCCATTTCTGCCCTGATAGTACCCTCCAGCCCCACTGCCATCCCTGCCATGGGATAATTTAAAAGTGTTTGCACACCTACCTTCTTACAGGAGAGAAACCACTCCCCCTCCTCCTGGCTTCCCTGCCATAAATGCAGGCATCATAAAGCTGCATTTACTACAGGGAAACCGAATTCCACCCATTCTCGCGAGAGATAAATCGTGCGGGGAATTTTTAAAAAAAGTTTTTTAAAAAGAGAATTTAAAAGTACACAAAGCACAAAAACACATTTAAAAAAACAAGTAACCCAGGGGGGGGGGGGTGCCACTTACCTTGATGTCCCGATCTGGACCAGAAGTGTTTGAAACAGACCTCCCTCCGTCTGTCATCACAGCAGCATAATGGGAGAGGAACGGGGTGCCTTTCAGACCTCTCATGATTCCATGACAGTAATGGAATGGGTGGTCTCTTCACAATGTTTCCCCATGAATAAAATTTCACGGGGGCAGCACGGGAACAGCACAGGAGCAAGATGGACAGGGTCGACGTCATCTGAAAGGGTAACCCTTTCACGACCCTGTTCCATGCCTGCCACCGAATAAAAATCTTGTCTGAAAAAGTCCTCTGTCTCATTGCTAGTACTACACTTTGAACTAAGCATCCAGCAAATTACTGTATACATGTTATTTTATAAATGACCTATCAAGAGTATAAGAACTGACATGACCCATCCAAAAAATTAAGAACTGAAATGACTTTATTTATTGTCTCCCAAGACATCCTGGATGGCTGGTTGTTGGTCAAGATACTCTCAGACTGAGTTCACTTATTTAAGTTCACTCACTACAAGGACAAGTGATGATCTGCATGTGTTAATGGCAGCACAGATCAAACATGACAAATAGACCTTTCCTGTCGCCCCTCATTAACACAGAAACAATATTATCCTTAAGAGCACTTAGCAATGGCTTTGTCAACACTAATTTAACAACCCACATGCAAAAATGCTTGTAGAGACAACAACAAACCACTGTTACATTTTGTTTTGAATGACTTTTTGTCATTTGCCATACGCAGGCATAAAATTGAAATCACCAACATTTTATACTGTAAAACAGAAAACTTTCTCAAAGAGATATATTTCCAACAGAGCATCTGTCTCTGCTCCACACCCCACTTGCAATCAGCTGTGCTATTAATATCTAGCTGAATAATAGGGATGTCTTTGCTTCTTGTCATGGAGATATCTCAGCAACTGGCAAAAACCAATACTTGACTTAAAATTTCCCCCCTTTTTCTTCTCCTCAAAATGTGGATGTGCCTCCAATAATTTAAAAAATAGATGGTGATAAGTTGAAAATGTCAGGTAATTGGCAGACAGATAGAAAGTTAAACTGTGTCCTCAGTGAAGCAAATTAACCAGCAGCTGCCAGCAGAGGCCCCAAGGTCATCTGAATGTCAGAATCAAGTAAAGGCCAATCATTCAGAAGGGGTTCTCTGCTGATATTTGCCCTCCCTGGTCATTTTCTGATCTCCCAGGAACTGCCCTGAACTACTGCCAACATGTGTTCATTTCTAAAAATTACACAGATTGTGATTTATTACCCATCAAGCTACAAAAATCCATTGTGAATTAAATCAGCCCTTTGTTTAAATTGCTACTCTGGAATACGTATCATATCATCATAAATGACATTGAAGTTATAATCTACAGTAGTCTGCTTCAGACGCTGATAAGGCTTCACCAAGGGACGATCAATACTTACTATTCATTTTTGAAATTATCTTCACATTGATCCCTGAACAAGCGCCAGCAACACAGAGGCACCGTGGCTTTAATACAATAATTATATAAAGGTTTACAGGCTCATCCTCCCAGCCAATAAAAGCTGTCAGCTGGCAGGGACAGTTACAATCCCATAATCCATCAAAATGCTGTTCTCTGACCTATGGGCTTCTGGGCTTTTGGTAGACCTCGATAAGCATGCTTATAGAGGAGAGCAACAAACAGAGGCAAAACAAAAGCACCAGATTCATGTTACTGATTACACACACACACACACACACGCACACACACTTCTTCTATAGCATTTTAAAACATTTATCTCAATAAAATTTGCAGAGTTCCCCTTGCCTTTACACAGAAATGATGGTGGGTTTCCTCTCAAAGGGGTATTAGAGGAAATTGTGAAGATCATTTCACATCTTTTCTATTTCTGTGCCACTTTGCATACTTTTTGATAATATTTTATTGTCAAAGAATTCATTTTTATTCATCCCCTATCCCTATCCCTTTTTATCAAAGCAAATATAAAGTGTACTTTTATTGTAATTTGCCAACAAAAGAAAGGATATCTGCATGCAAGCATAGCCAGAGACTGACTGATTTTAGTTTTCCTTCAGATTATACAGTACACTACTGCTGAGCTGAATTGATAGTGGCTTGTTTCTTCAGCTCACACAGTAGCTTGTCTCTTTAGCAGTGTTGAAATTAAAAAAAAATCCAGTAAAGTGCCAGTTAAGCATTCAATGTCTTCCCTAATTCTATCTCTTCTTCATGCCATCTTTTCATTTGAGCCTAATATATTTTCTTGCCACTACCAGCAGATTAGTTTGAGGCAATTATTACCTACAAGAAACACCACATATGGAATAGGTATTCTGTACATGCTGCTCAAAAGATTAGAAAAATATCAGAAAAAAACCAATAATAAAAACAGCCTGACAATTAAAATTGGATCTGTGAGGGGGTGTGGATACCAAGAACCGTGGATAATAGCAGACACCATTGAAAATAATAGGATTTCTGGTTTAAAATACCATAGAGTTGCCTTGGAGGACCTAGAAAATGGCTAGATAGGACACATTTTCTAGGAAGAGTCTATGGTAGGTGTGCTGTTTTGTGTCCCATGGATAATTGAATCAGAGGATAATGAATCAGTGGATATGGGGGTCCTACTATACCGAAAATCATAAACTATTTTACAAAGCATTTTAAGGTAATAAATGAACACTATTCAGAGGAAGCACACAGTCATACCCTGTGTTGAAACCAGACATAGAATCATAGAATCAAAGAATTGCAGAGTTGGAGGAGACCACGAGGGCCATCCAGTCCAACCCCCTGCCATGCAGGAAATCACGATCAAAGCATCCCGGACAGATGGCCATCCAGCCTCTGTTTAAAGACCACCAAGGAAGAAGACCCCACCATGCTCCGAGGGAGTGTGTTCCACTGCCGAACAGCTCTTACTGTCAAAAAGTTCCTCCTAATGTTGAGGTGGAATCTCTGTTCCTGGAGCTTGCATCCATTGCTCCGTGTTCCAGTCTCTGGAGTAGCAGAAAACAAGCCTGCTCCATCCTCTACGTGACACCCCTTCAAATACTTAAACAGGGCTATCATATTGCATCTTAACCGTCTTTTTTCCAGGCTAAACATACCCAGCAACCTAAGTCTCTCCTCATAAGGCATGGTTTCCAGACCTTTCACCATTTTAGTCACCCTCCTCTGGACACACTCCAATATGTCAATATCCTTGTTGAATTTTGGTGCCCAGAACTGGACACAGTATACTAGGTGAGGCCTGACCAAGGAAGACTAGAGTGGCACTATTACTTCCCTTGATCTAGACACTATACTTCTATTGACCTGCCATACTTGTAATAGATAAATTGCATCAAGTGGATGTAAGTTACCTTGACCTGAATCCTATTGTTTTCAATGGGTTTACTGGCAATATGACTAAATCTAGACCCTACCTATGGTGTATCAAGGAATTTGGTAACTATAGTGATTAAAATATAGTGACATAATGATAACACAGTAAAATAGTGATAAAAGAGAAACAAATGTAACAAATATTTTTAAAAATTATCATCTTAGAAATTTTATCACCTGTCATGAGATTTTTCATCCTTCAACAAAAACAAAATTTTCTTTTTCAATGTTCTTGTGTGTGTATGTGCGCGCGCACAATAATCATTGTTTACATAAAACACAATGTTTTCTGGACTGTTTTAGTACAAACAAAACTTTTGCAGAACAATTACCAGTGCAAAAATTAAAATAAAAATGTGCCAAACTTCATTTTAATCTCTCCCAGAAGGAAGAAAACTTTTGAAATTCTTTGTTCTCACAGACAAGAACAAAATAAGAAAAGATTTACATCCCTATAAAAGACATAAGTAGGTAGTGGAGTAGGAAAGATGCGTATGTGTTAAAGGGTCAGCATTAAGTTTTGCAGAAGATGAATCACTACTATTGAACTGCTCAAGGGCAAAACTAACACTGACATTTTAGAGACTGGGTTGACTGCCTCCTTCATAGCTATTGATACAAAAATAAAAATAAAATATGTCACCTATGACGAGTGATGTGTGGGGGAAAAGAGGGAACATAGGGGAAATGAAAAGCAAGAGCTAAGGATAGAAAGGTGTAAGAATAAATGAATGTATGTCACCCATTGGCACATGGGCAGCCCAGTCCAATATATATTCATTCATGAGTTCCCAACATATTCAATGAAGTTTAGTTTCAGTAAGTCTGCACAATAACTACAGCCTTTGGTTGAACACCAGAAGATTTCAGAAGCCTTAGAAAAATGAAAATCCAACTGAGTCTCCATGTATGAACACAATTAGATTGAGTGTCATTATTTTAAACAAAATGGCAGCCATAGATGCAGGTGAACCATCAGGAATAAACTCTTCCAGAACACGTCCTCACAGTCCAGAAAAAACCCCACAAAAAACCAAAGGGCACACTGTCGAGATAGAGATACAACAGAGACACATCTGTTCTATGAAGGCAAGGAGAGCAATCCAATGTGTTGGATAGCCAAATATACTTCAATGTGAAGTTATAGGCTTTCATGGCCAGCATCCATAGGTTTTTCATGTTTTTTTTTTCCAGACTGTGAGGCCATGTTCTGGTAGAGTTTATTTCTGATGTTTCGCCTGCATCTGTGGCTGACATCTTCAGAGAATAGTTGGGTAGGAGTGTGTGTGTGTGTGGGGGGTTATATACTGTGAGCCCCTTTTGGAGAGGATATGTACATTTATATATTTGAATGGCTAGTATCTGGACAGAGATATGCAAAGAGGATTAGTGTCTGTTTGGCTAATGGTCCATTGTCTGCTCAAAATCCCCCTGTCTCTAGGTGGAGTTCATTTGCATGTGTTGAGTTTTGATTTTAGTGTTTTTCAGGACAGGTAGCCAGATTTTGTTTACTTTTAGGGTTTCTTCTTTCCTGTTGAAGTTGTCCAGGTATTTGTGGATTGCAATACCTTCTCTGTGCATTATGACATGATAGTTGTTGGCCTGGTCCAGAATTTCAGTGTTTTTAAGTAACATTTTATGTTTAAATAACACATTCTGCAACTGCTGATTTTTCTGGCTGGCCCAGTCTGCAGTGTCTCTCATATTCCTTGATTTGTGTTTGCACACTGCAAATCAAGTCCACCCAGGGACAAGGGGAATTCCAGCAGACAATGGACCATTAACCAAACAGACCCTAATCCTGTTTGCATATCTCCACCCAGAAACTAGCCATTCAAATACACAAATTTACATATCCTCTCCAACAGGGGCTCACAGTAGATAAACCCCATACACACTCCATTCTCTGAAGATGCCAGCCACAGATGCAGGCAAAACATCAGAAATAAACTCTTCCAGAACATGGCCTCACACCCCGGGAAAAAAATATAGGAAAGCCTACAAATATGCTTTCTTGGAAAGACTAAAAAAATGTTTTCATGTTCATAGGTAAACTGATTGACATATGGCTCAGAATATTGAGTTTGAGAGGTTTGGCCACTTGACTCTAGGTCATGATAATGGTACCTAAGAAGAAAGCTGGGTTGAACCACAAGACTATTGCAATGATCAGCTGATTGCAGATATAGCCTTTTGAGTCCAGGTGTTCAAGCAGAAGTTTTCCTTTCTATGCTGAACATTGTCTTCCTTCTCTAACTAATGTCTTGGGAAAGACCTGGTTGCATAGTGAGTTTGCTAGCATCTCTCCCCCTGCCCATAGAGGAAGAATCATAACCTTCATAATCCCCAGGAACAAAAATAAAAATTTCTCTGAGCCAACTGGATCATTACACCAGCAAAGTCTCTATTTATCTGGAAGTCAGGGAAAGGTGAGAAGGCAAGTGGACATTTCTTGTCAATGGACCATGTAGAAATCACTTAGTTCCATTCTTAAAATGGTAGAAAAGAGGAAAATTTGTTTTGCCTTCTTTCTTCTGTCTCTTCTTCTGTCTTCTATCATTTGATTGGTATGAATGACATTCATTTTCTACCACCAATGTCATAAATGGCAGAGAAGATTTAGTGCATGTAAAAGACAGACAGGGAAGAGGATAGGGAGGGAACTTACTTATTTACCCCCACACACACACACACACGAAGTCTTCTGATATTAGGAAATCTAGCATCTAAGCAGTGACATCCATATGCCTAAATAAGACTAGTATGCCTTTTTAGAGGCTGCTTTGGCTCACACTTTGCAACAGTATGGCATATACTAATTACCTATACAAAATTGCTAATATTAGGAAGGTTTAGGGAACAGATATAAACATACTGAAGAACCATTTTGATCAGTTTTTGCTGTCAGAGCCCACAAACAAATTAAGGACAATTGGCCTTGTGGGTGCCAGTGGTCCTAGAGGGACCTGGCAGGTTCTCCCTTTCTGAATACTAGGGACTAGGGGATTCGGTTAGGACCCAACTGTGCTTGCATTTTCAAATAGGCTGAGGGATCAGCTGAGGCAGTAGGTCTATGATAGACGACACCCCTCAGACTTCCTGGGTGAACACCTGGGTCCTGGAGAGGAACCACAGTCGCCTGGGGTTGCTTACCAGCCAGCTCGCATAGAATCATAGAATCATAGAATTGTAGAGTTGGAAGAGACCACGAGGGCCATCCAGTCCAACCCCCTGCCTCACAGGAAATCACAATCAAAGCATCCCTGACAGGTGGCCATCCAGCCTCTGTTTAAAGACCTCCAAGGAAGGAGACCCCACCATGCTCCGAGGGAGTGTGTTCCACTGCCCAAAAGCTCTTACTGTCAAAAAGTTCCTCCTAATGTTGAGGTGGAATCTCTGTTCCTAGAGCTTGCATCCATTGCTCTGTGTTCCAGTCTCTGGAGCAGCAGAAAACAAGCCTGCTCCATCCTCAATGTGACACCACTTCAAATACTTAAACAGGGCTATCGTATCGCCTCTTAACCGTCTTTTTTCCAGGCTAAACATACCCAGCTCCCTAAGTCTCTCCTCATAAGGCATGGTTTCCAGACCTTTCACCATTTTAGTCACCCTCCTCTGGACACGCTCCAATTTGGCAATATCCTTTTTGAATTGTGGTGCCCAGAACTGGACACAGTATTCTAGGTGAGGTCTGACCAAGGCAGAATAGAGCGGCACTATTACTTCCCTTGATCTAGACACTATACTTCTATTGGTACAGCCCAAAATTGCATTGGCCTTTTTAGCTGCCGCATCACACTGTTGACTCATGTTCAACTTGTGGTCTACTAGGACTCCTAGATCCCTTTCACACGTAGTCTCGTTCAGCCAGGTCTCCCCCATCCTATATCTATGCATTTCATTTTCCCACCCTAAGTGCAGTACCTTACATTTCTCCGTAATGGATTTCATTTTGTTAGCTTTGGTCCAGCTCTCCAGTCTATCCAAGTCATTTTGAATGTTGATCCTGTCTTCTAGGGTATTAGCTACTCCTCCTAATTTGGTGTCATCTGCAAATTTGATAAGTATGCCCCTAATTCCCTCATCCAAGTCATTGATAAAGATGTGGAATAGCACTGGCCCAGGACAGAACCCTGTGGCACCCCACTGGTCACATCTTTCCAAGACTAAGAGTAGCCACTGCTGAACACGCTTTGGGTTCAGCTGGTCAACCAATTACAAATCCATTTAATAGTTCACTTGTCTAGCCCACATTTTACAAGCTTGTTTGCAAGAATGTCATGGGGAACCTTATCAAAGGCCTTACTGAAACCAAGGTATGTGATATCCACAGCGTTCCCTTCATCTTCCAAGCAGGTAATTTTATCAAAAAAAGAGATCAGATTGGTCTGGCATGACTTGTTTCTCTGAAAATCATGTTGACTTTTTGTGATTATGGCATTGCCTTCTAAGTGTTCACAGACTCTCTGTTTAATGATCTGCTCTAGAATCTTCCCTGGTATTGATGTCAGACTAACTGGACGATAATTGTTGGGATCCTCTTTTTTCCCCTTTTTGAAGAAGGGGACAAAGTTCGTCCTCCTCCAGTCTGCTGGGGCTTCTTCTGTTCTCCAAGAGTTCTCAAGGATTATTGCCAATGGCTCTGAGATTACATTTGCCAGCTCTTTTAATACTCCTGGATGTAGTTCATCTGGTCCTGGAGATTTATAACCATTTAGATTAAGAAGGTATTCCTGTACTACCTCTTTGCTTATTCTGTGCTGGATTTCCCCTATTGTGTCCTCTGTTCCATTCTCCTCAGGTTGGTCACCGTTTTCCTTTTCTGAAAACACTGAGGCAAAGAAGGTGTTGAGTAATTCTGCCTTTTCTCTGTCCCCTGTTAGCATTTTGCCATCTTCTCCATGTAGTGGCCCTATCATTTTCTTCTTCCTCCTTTTGCTGTGGACATACCGCCCAAAAAACCCTTTTTATTGTTCTTAACCTCTCTAGCAAGCCTGAGATCATTCTGTGCTTTAGCTTTTCTGACTTTACTCCTACACATTTGCTATCTGTTTGAATTCTTCTTTGGTGATTTCCCCCTTTTTCCATTTCCTATACATGTTCCATTTAAAACTTAGAGCCGTTGAAAGTTCTTTAGTCATCCATCCTGGTTTCTTGAGACACCTCTTTTCATTTTTCTTCCTCAGTGGTACTGTTTTAAATTGTTCCTTCAGTATCTCCCTTTTGAGAAAGTCCCATCCATCTTGAGGTCTCTTCACTTTTAGTATTCCTGACCATGGGATCACCCCCAATATTTCCCTGAGTTTATTGAAATCAGCTTTCCCTAAAGTCAAGAATGCGTGTCTGACTATGCCTGGCTTCTCCTTTCCATTGTATAACATGTCAGGAAATGACATGGATGTGACCACAAGATGGAGCTGTAAGCTTAGTAATGAAAACAGTTAAGCTCCAGTGGCAGGTGCGTGTGTGAGTCAGCACTTGAGAGTATGCACACTTAAGATGCCTGATGTAACAGGCATTGTTTAACTGCCTATAAAAATGAGATGGGAATTATCTCCAGTGTGGGTTTGTTGCGGATGGTATTTGGTGAAGCAGTTTGTTGGTTTGAGAGAGATTTATGAGTATTAGAGACGGCTGTCCTATACTATGTATATATATTGTAAATATACTGCAAACAAAGATTAAAAGCCCTCAAGTTGAGTGAAGGCTGGCCTTGCTGCTGTCTTTATTTGGCAAGCCAGAGCTCAAGGCCGTGTGCTGGGGTGAAGGAATTTTTCCTTCTCAGCCTAAAGTCTTTTGCAGAAGTCTCTCCAGAAACCTTCTCCTTGGTGTCCTGTCGACGTGGAACAACTTTGCAGGTGGTCATGGTGGACACAGCGCATCTTTCTACGCCCCAGTGAGTGTTATGGCCCCAGTGTCTGCATGGACAATGCTTGAGAAGCTGTGGGAATTATAGTTCTGCAACTGGTGAGCTGTTTTGTGTTCCTGGAGGGCTGAAGAGAAAAGTCCTGGAAAGGAGTGAGTTAAGTGTGTCTACTCACAGACTCTGCTCTTATCTGTTTGCTTTGGGAAGCTAATTGTTTTTGGCAGCCTACCCAGACTGTTATCAGTGTGTTTGTTTGCATCTGTTTAAGTTGCAGACTCAGTGTAAACATGGAAACAGCAGTCAGGTTTGAAAAGATGTCTGAGAAGAACTATGCTTCCTGGAAAATTTACATGCAGGCTTTGCTAATGAAGCAGGACTTATCGGACTATGTAAAGAAACAACCTGACCCTACTAATGAGGATGAATTAATAGGTGAAGAAAAAGCTATAGCAACAATTGTTTTGGCTTTAGAACCGAATCAGCTGAATAATATAAGAGATAAGAGGTCAGTGTTTGAAGTCTGGAAAGCTCATGAGAATGTCTACCAACCAGCTGGAGCCTTGTGAAAAATGCTGTACAGCAGAAAGCTGTATTGTTGTAAACAGCAGGAAGGTGAATCTGTGCTTGTGCATTTAAAAAGGATGCGGGGGGGGGGAGCCAAGCTTTGATGGCGTAGGAATGATTCCCAGGACGGGTGCTCAAGGTAATGGAATTAAATGAATATTTTCCCCTCAAAAAGGCAGGAGGAAAGCTCTTGAGGGAAGATTTATGATTGTGAATTACTAAGGAATGTTAATAGAAGGGAAAACCGCAGATCAAAGAAGCCTAAAGTAAACAGATAGTTACTTTCGGTTTTGTCCGATCTTGATTCTGGAACTATCTCCAACATAATTAAAAAGAACACTTGGCTAATAAATCACTAAGGTTGGAGAAAGCAGTGAACAATTGTAGGCAAATGAAAAGGATGATTTAACAGAGGAAGAAATATTTGATCTAACTGGAGAATAAGTGGAAAGCTTTTAAAAAAATAAGTGGTGGAGGAAGGAGGGGCCATTAACAGAAGGGAAGAAATGAAAGTTTGGAGTGTTTTGATTTTCTTATGTCTAAAAAAAAGAAGCAACACAGCAGGAAAAAGCTGGTTGAGACCACGAGTATTAAGCAAGCCATCAGATAGATGGCAAAAGAGATTGGAGAGATTGGAGAGGATATTTCTGGAAGTACAGAATAACAAGGGTGAACCAGAAGGACAAAAGATGGAAAAAGAAATTAGCCCTCCATTAGGTGCCTCAGCTTTAAATCCCCCATCTTCAAAAGGGAGGGAAAGAAGGGGAGAAAGCACAGAGGATATTAAAACTCATATGGATTCTCTCTTTACAAAGATGATGACAGAATTTAGAGAAGATAAAAAGAGAATGTTTTCAGAGTTTGCAAGCATAAGAGAAGAAATGCAGAAGGAGAGGAAAAGATCTGAAGAAAGATTTCTGGAAATGAGTACAAAAATACAAGGAATACAAGGAGATATTCTTAATATAGTAAAAGAGAACAAAGAAATAATTAAAACCCAAACACTTCAAGGCAGTCAGATCTAGGACAATATGAAGAAAATCACAGATATGGAAAAAAAACTGATATACATGCAAGATTATCAACGCAGGAATAACTTCAGAATAAGGATCCTGCCAGAATCTGTGGGGAAAGATCAAGGATCTAACCTGAAATCTGAAGTGTTGAAATGGCTACAGCAAGTGACCCCAGCTATGAAATGGAGGGAAGAGGACATCGAGCAGATCCATAGAGAACTGACAGGAAGGAGAAGTATTTTGCCAAGAGATGTTATTGTCAGAGTTATTAATTACAATAACAAGGAGGAATCGATGAGAACAGTCAAGAAATATCCAGAGAGACTGAAGTATGGAGATGTAAGGGTGGAATTATATAATGACTACTGTCCACAAACAGTAATCTGGAGAAAATCGATGAAGCCTTGTATTGCTACTCTTTTGAAAGCTGGTAAAAAATATGCTTGGGGATACCCAGAGTTTTTGAAATTTGAATGGACAGGAAAAAGATATAGAATAGAAACACCAGAAGAAGGACTGTGATTGTTGGAGGAGTTGGGAGTACATAAGAAGGAGTATGGAGCTGATGGAGGAGTGGACAGCAGAGGAGGAAAAGTTTAGACAGATGAAGAAAGCAGAAGGAAGAAGAAGAAAAAAATTTACAGGGGAAAAAAGAGGGGAAATGTTTTATTTATTATTTTTATGAGCACTCGGGGGGAGGGAGTTGTTCTGGGCCAGTGGATGATCTCCTCGCCACTCCTCACCTGGAAGACCTGGGGGGTCATGAGCAAGGCAATTTGACTTGGGAAGACAAGGTGGGGAGGCAAAGAAGGGAAAGGGGGAGGGGGGAAGGGAATGAGGAAAAATTGGGAAGGGGTGGGTATGGGGAAGGGAGGCCACTTTTTGGAGCCATAAGATCTTATAGAAAATGTAATAAGGAACCTAATGGTTAATAAATTAAAGATACCAACTTTAAATGTTCATGTCCTTGGCATGGTAATAAAACGAAAAAGGATTAAAGCATTATTGAAGAAGGATCAAGCGGATATAATATTTTTGCAAGAGACACATCAAAAAAGGGAAGGAGTAAATGAATTGAAATTGAATTGGGTAAGAGTTTATGAAAAATCATATGGAATTCAAAAGCTAGAGGGGTAGCAATATTAATAGCAAAAAAATGTAATTTTGTTATTAAAAAGGTGGAAAAAGGTGAAAATGGTAGATATATTATAACGCAAAGTGAAATGGGAGAAGATAAATATGTTTTAATGAATGTATATGCTCCAAATGAAAAACAAGAGGAATTTTATGAGAAAGTATTTAAAGAAATGGAGAATATGCAAGAACAAAATATTGTTGTAGCAGGAGATTTTAATATGCAAATGGAAAGAATAAAAGACAAATCAAATTATTCATTAAGGGATAAATATGATAATATTAAAAATTTAAATAAAATAATAAAAAGAAAGGGGTTGAAAGATGTGTGGAGATTGGTAAAGGGAGATGAAAGGAAATATACATACTTTTCAATGGTACATAAGAGTTATTCAAGAATTGATTATATTTTTGTACCAAAAAATATGATGGATAAAATTATAAATTCAGAGATAGAATATATAAAAGTAACAAACCATGCCTTGGTCAATGTGGAGATTATCATGAAGAGAGATTATGAACAGGTGAAAAGGTGGAGGTTGAACACAAATATTTTAAATTATAGAGAAATAGTAGAAAAAATTGAGAATGAATGGCAAGAATTATGGGAATTCAATGGTAAAGAAGTATCAAAGGGAATTTTGTGGGATACTATGAAAGCTGTGACAAGGGGAAAATGCATAAAAGAAACCTTTAACTTAAAAAAAAGGCAAGAAGAAAGAAAAGGGAAATTAGAAAGGGAAATAGAATTATTGGAAAATAAATATATATTAAACAAGGAAAAACAAACTTATTTTGAGTTACAAGCAAAGAGGGAGGAATTGGATAAAATGGACGTAGATGAAGTACAGGAAAATTTAATTTATTTAAGAAGGGAGTATTTTGAATTTAGTAATAAAAATTCAAAAATGTTGGCTAAATCCACACAGAAGAAGAAAATGGAAAATATGATAAATGGGATTAGAGATAAAACAGATAAAATGTGTAGAACAATGAAGGAAAAACTAACAATTTTTGAGGAGTTTTATAAAGACCTGAACCAGTCAGGGAATAAATCAGTGAAACAAATAGAAAAATATGTAAGGGAAAATTGGAAGGTTAAAATAGAAGAGGAAGATAGAGATTTATTAGAAAAACCAATTACGAAAATGGAAATAGATGAAGCAATAGACAATTTAAAAAGCGGGAAAGCTCCAGGAATGGATGGGTTAGGACCAGATTATTATAAAGTATTTAAAAAGAAGTTGATACCTAAATTATTAGAATTATATAATAATATAATAATGGGAGAAAAAGTCCCTTCATCATGGCAACAATCATTGATAATATTGATACCAAAGCCAGATAAGGATTTGTTGGACCCCGGATCATACAGGCCTATATCATTGATAAATTAAGATGCAAAATTATTATCAGTAATAATGGCAAAGAGAATGAATAGTTGTATGTATAAATATATATTAAAGGACCAATGTGGATTTGTGAAAGGAAGACAAATGTCAAATTTAATAGGAAGGGTGTTAAACAAAATACATATAATTGGCAAAACAAAAGTAAAAGCAGGGATATTAGCATTAGATATATTTAAAGCATTTGACTGTGTGGAATGGCCAACATTAAAAATAATATTGAAAGAATTTGGAATGGGGAAGAGGTTTAGAGGATTAATAGATCAATTGTATTCCCACAACACAGCTATAGTGATGGTTAATGATGGAATAACAAGAGAAATAAAAATAATGAGAGGAACAAGACAAGGTTGCCCACTGTCTCCAATATTGTTTGCAATGGTAATAGAAATTCTAGCAAATGTGATAAGAAAGGATAATAGTATAGAAGGAATTGGAGTAGAAACAAAACATAAGATAAGCTTGTTTGCTGATGATACACTGCTAACAATTAAGGAATTGATTAATGAAATAGAAAAAAATTAAAGAACATTTAAAATTATTTGGGGAGATGACAGGCTTACAGGTTAATTGGAACAAATCAGATATGATGTTGTTTAACTATACTAAGGAAGAAGAAAATATATTTGTAAAGGAGAAAAAATTAGAATTAAGTTTTAAAAGTAATATTAAGTATTTAGGAATAAATATTACAAAAGATTTAAAAGAACTAGAAGAGAAAAATATTATGGTACTAAGGAAAGAAATGGAAAAGAAGTTGGAAGAATACAAAAATATTCAACTATCATGGTTTGGAAGAGTAGCTTTAGTTAAAATGAAAATATTACCTAAACTAAATTTTTTGTTTAGAATGTTACCAATAAAAGTATAAGAAGTAGAACTGAAAAAAACTGCAAAATATGTTGAATAAATATTGTAATGGAGGGAAAAGGACAAGATTAAACAAATTATTTTGGTATGTATCACAGAAGGAGGGAGGACTTGGTCTTCCCAAAATAAAAGGATATTATGAAGCTAATCAATTGAGATATGTTATTGAAGGAATTGTAGGACAGGGGGATTTAGAATGGTTAGAGATAGAAACAGGGAGAATAGAAAAGAGAATATGGAACATATTTTTTGATAATTTTACAAAAAAGGAAATTAAAGGAATTGAGAATCCATTTCTGCAAAATATATGGGAAATATGGTATAAATATAAGAGAGAATTTTTGCCTAATGATTCAGTATTAACACCGGTTATAATGGGGGAAAAAATTCCCAAATAATTTGAAGGAAAAAATGGGAAAGGAATTAAAGAAAAGAGGACTAGACAAAATAGAGGGATGGAAAAACAAAAACCTGAGAAAAGTGGGGGGGGGAATTCCTGCCCGGCTCCGAATCAACCAATAATCACACTATTCAAGCGGTGGGAGGGTGGGTCAATGATTGTTTCTTGGCTGAAGAGGAGGAGGTGAGGAGAAGTAGGGCCTTATATGGCCCTCATCTCCCGTCACAGGCGACACCGCCTGCAACTACCTGAGTGGTCTCTGACAGCTCTTTTTCAGTGGCAAAGGCATCTTCCCCTCCAGAACAACTCTGCTGATCCGGGGGGAGCTGGATTGCCGGCCAATTGCAGAATAAAGAGACCACACACATGGGATGTGTTAAATGGGTTGAAATAAAGTATTTTTTAATTAAAATCAACCTATTTAATACGCTCTAAGATATTCAGCAGGGGGAGGCAACCTGGTGAGGGATCAGCTGAGGCAGTAGGTCTATGCTAGAACACAAACCCCTAGCCTTCCCAGGTGAACACCTGGGTCCTGGAGAGGAACCACAGTTGCCTGAGGTTGCTCACCAGCTGGCGCATATATGGAAGGTCAACCCAAAAGTCCCTCACCCAAGCTGCATGGATTGGGGTGAAGAATTATCCTTTAGACCAACCCCAAGGTGCCTGCAACAGGAGGTGAGGGGTGGGGCCAGAGGCAATATAACTACCTGAGAGGTCTCTGACTGCTCTTTCTCAGAGGCAAAGGCAGCTTCCTCTCCAGAACAGCTCTGCTGATCCAGGGGGAGCCGAATAAACCCAACAGAAGTTATTCTGGACTGGGCTTGGAGTCAGGGTCATGTTGCCATTATTTAGAGATAGAGTGTCTCCTGTTTCAACAGATTTGCACTTAATTTGGTTCATTGCAGACTGGGCTGGTTCCCATAAAAGATATTGCTAGTCTAAATCCAACTTGATGTCTTGTCTCTTCATTCCATGGGACACACTTCACCATCATCTGATGTTCTGAAATATTTGTGAAAAAAGGACTGAGAGCAATAAAAAATCTGAAAAGATTTTAGTGGTATTTTTGCACTTAGAGTTCTTGCATGTACATTTTCCAGACTATTTAGGGGTGATTGGAAGGGCAGTTATGAAGGAACAGGACAAGATCCTCAGGTGTAAAGGTATATCACTGAACACCAGAACTGGGATCATGCATGACATTTCTATGTATAGTTGTGAAAGCTGGACAATGAAGAAGCTAACATGAAGAAGACAAATCATTTTTTTTAAAAAAATGGAAATGTGGCACTGAAGGAGTCTTGATGGTACCATGGACTGTCAAAAACACGGATGAATGGATTCTACAGACAATCAAGCTTCAACTCTCCTTAGAATCTAGAACAACTAAACTGAGGCTATGGTATTTTGGACCTATCATGAGAAAACATGACTCATTGGAAAAGACAATAATGCTGGGGAAAAACAAAGCAGAAGGAAAAGAAGGAGGATGCATTATAGGTGAATTGATTCAATAAAGGAAGCCACAGTCCTGAGTTTGCAAGACCTGACATGGCTGTTCATAATGGAATCTTTGGGAGGTCTCTCATTCATAAGGGTGCCTTATGTCAAAGTTGTCTTGATGACATATTGAAACACCAATAAGGAGTAAGCAAAATGCAGCCCTCCAAATGTTGGACTGAAATTCTTTCTCATTGTCTGTATTAATTAGGGGCTGGTGAGAGTTTCAGTGCAATAAGATTTGGAAGGCTACACTTTGCCACCCCTGCTTACCATTACACCCAATTGTTAGTCCCCAGTGTAGACCCATTGAATCAATTGAAAAATCAAAACTTTTCAGTTACTAAATCAACACTTATATAAATTCCATTGATTCTATGGCTCCACTCTCTTTTGTACATGCATAGGAGTACATGGATTTACCTACTTGTCTTTAAAGCATTTCAATTTCTGAATATTCCATTATTTCATATCAGAATATCACATAATATATTGGCTAAGATCCTGCATCATGGAGCCAGAGCATAATTTTATGCTCATGAGTTTATGCCTTGGTTGCAATAAGCCACCTCATTAGTGAATTGCAATGATGTGCTAAATGCTCACTCTCCATCATCGCATAACATTGTGCAACAATGCATATCATTATGCATTGTGCTGTGCACATCAAGGTACAACATATGGCCATGTACAGTGGCACCACATGTGTAACTCTACTTTCACAACCCTGAAATGAGTACAACTGTTGTGAAATAGTGTAAAAATCCAGCCTGCAGTCATAACAGGATTTCTAGCTGCATAACTCAGTAATACAATTGCAGCCATTCTCCAAAGGTTAAACAAATACTTGTTACCCCAAATGATAGAATACTAATTTTAATATGTGGAATTAATATACAAATATATGAATATTAATATAATAATATTAATATGGGGAATTAATGCATTTGACTTGGCAATATGAGAGGTGGGTAATGGCAGGACCTTTTAGCCTGTGTATACTAGTACTAAGGAGGAGACTCTAAGCCAAAAGGTACAATTACATTATCTTTATTGGAAAATAATATCACAGTATTCACGCAAACATCCAGGCTTCAAGCAATCACACAAGGCTAACTAAAATAGTACGAATTCTTTGGATAGGGAAATAGTGTGAGGGGATGATGGGTGATACAACACATGTCCTATAGGGCTGAGTTTCCTGCAGCAATGGAGTCTCAGAGTTGTGTTCTGAGAGCACACAGCAAACCGGCAGCATGGAGGGAGGAAGTGGAACTGTGAGCAAATTGGTGGTGTTTTGGGGTGATATTGATATGAAATAATCGTAATACAGTAGTCCTCAGAGGTTCCCAGGCTAGAACAAAAGGTACTCTGGAAGAGTTAATGATAATTAATGATTGATACTTTTGAAATTGAATGGAAAACACGCAAAGTCTTTTGTTGGAGGGGAATAGGTGAGGAAATCCCATTTCACAAGCAATAAGGTTTCTTGCTACCACTGAGTGGATTAGTGATGACTCACCTCCAGGTGTTGAATCTTACTTGAGAGTGTTTGTTTTGGGGAATTTCCACAGGCCCTTCCCAAGGTTTTGCATGACTACCACCTTGGTGTTAGGGGGTCTTTGGTTTACCTGTAACCACGTGGATGGCCAATTTAGCCAAATTATTAAATACAGCCAATTGTTTGATATTCCAAGATGGGGTCTATCAGGGTAGATAACATGGAAACTCACAATGTTCTGATCATTACTGGGACACAAGGTCTAGCCCAACACACAGCTCTAGTATCTCAAGCTGTATGAGGTGAACTGCTTTTGTAAAAACCAACTTCAAGTTTACATATCAGTGAGGAATCTTTTAAACTGACCTTTTCCTTAGTAGTACAAGAATTGCCCTTAGTTTGTCTTGAGAGTTACTGGAGAGCATTTGAAAAAAAGCTTGTAGAATTTCTAAGATTTTCCTCCCAACTTGTAATGGCTGGTGTGATCATGTTATCCATCCCCTCCCCTACTAATGATAGTTCTGAGCCCCAGAAGGAGCTGAACACTACATGAACTTTCTATTTATTTCATTTTCAGAATTAGCAATCCTGAGTGCACCTGCAAGGTGGGGAGATGTAATAATGTGATAAAATAAATAATAAGCGACCCATTCTTAAAAGACACATATTATAGGGAAAAGAAAATTGATTTAGAAGGGTTGCAGGTCTAAGACAACTACTCAAAACCCTCAGAAGAAATCATAAGAGAACTGAACCAAATGGATAAGATATTTTTCAAACAAAAAGTTTCTAGGGAGGGTGTTCGGGTGATGGCATTCACAGCAACAAAGAATAATTATTTAAATTTAATGGGTTAATATTGAAAAACTTCTACATGCATGTTGGTCAAACATTAATTACTGATAAAGCCTCCATCCTAAATCGTTGGGCTGAACATTTTCAAAGTCTCTTTAGCGCCAACCGAGTAGTCCAAGCCTCAGCTATCCAATATATGATACAAAAACCAATGAAAAATGAAATGGACATAGCTCCCACTTTGGAAGAGACCCTTAAGGCCATACAGCAGATGAAAAACGGCAAGGCAGCTGGGATTGATGGAATCCCACCTGACGTTTGGAAACACGGAGGTCATGCACTCCACGAAAAATTCCACGAATTCCTTGTGAATTGCTGGGAAAAAGGGGAACTGCCATCAGACCTCCGAGATGCAGTCATCATCACCCTGTACAAGAAAAAAGGAGCAAAATCCGATTGCTCAAACTATCGAGGCATAACACTGCTCTCTATTGCTGGAAAAATCCTTGCAAGGATACTCCTGAACAGGTTAGTTCCTGCTATTGCAGAAGAACTTCTCCCTGAAAGCCAATGTGGCTTCAGAGCCAATAGGAGCACTACAGACATGGTATTTGCCCTTAGGCAACTGCAAGAAAAATGTAGGGAGCAGAACAAGGGTCTCTATGTAACATTTGTCGACCTCACCAAAGCCTTTGACACTGTAAGTAGAAAAGGTCTGTGGCAGATCCTGGAAAGACTAGGATGTCCCCCCAAATTCCTTAAAATGATTATCTTGCTACACGAGGGACAGCGTGGTCAAGTCAGATATGGCGATGCTCTTTCAGAGCCCTTTCTAATAACTAATGGAGTGAAGCAAGGTTGTGTTCTTGCACCAACTTTATTTACAATCTTCTTTAGCACGATGCTCCAAAGGGCTATGGCAGAGCTTGAAGAAGACGACGGCATCTATATACGCTACCGTACTGATGGTAGCTTGTTTAACTTAAGCCGTCTGAGGGCTCACACGAAGACTCTAAACTATCTAGTCCGTGAGCTGCTCTTCGCCGATGATGCTGCCCTTGTTGCCCACACAGAAGCAGCCCTGCAGCGCCTAACATCCTGCTTTGCAACAGCTGCAGAGCTGTTTGAGCTAGAAGTCAACCTGAAGAAAACAGAAGTTCTTTACCAGCCTGCACCACAGGACGAACACCACCATCCCCACATTGCCGTCGGCAAATCAGTGCTCAAGTCCATTCAGCAGTTCACCTACCTGGGAAGCATCATCTCCTCAGATGCCAAGATTGACAAAGAGATCGATCACAGATTAGCAAAGGCATATAGTGCATTTGGAAGACTTCACAAAAGAGTCTGGAGCAATAAACACCTGAGGCAAAGCACAAAAATCAGTGTGTATAGAGCCATCGTACTGTCTATCCTCCTTTATGGATCTGAAACATGGGTCACCTATCGCCACCACCTACGACTCCTCGAGCGCTTTCATCAGCGCTGTCTATGCACAATCCTAAATATACACTGGACTGACTATGTGACGAATGTTGCTGTCCTTGAGCAAGCAGGGATCACCAGCATTGAGGCCATGATATTGAGAACACAGCTGCGCTGGGCAGGGCACGTTTCTAGGATGGAGGACCATCGCCTCCCAAAAATACTACTCTACGGTGAACTCACCACGGGTCAGCGTAAGAGGGGCGCTCCAAAAAAGCGATACAAAGACTCCCTGAAACAACATCTCAGGCTTGGCCAAATTGATCACCAACAGTGGTCCGCCCTGGCCTGACATCGGGAGGCATGGAGACGCACTATCCACAATGCTGCAGCCTTATTTGAGAACTCACGACGAACAAGTCTTGAAGAGAAATGACAACGCAGAAAGAATCACAACCCAAAAACATCACCCAAGGAGACCTTCTGCTGTGCTTTTTGCAACCGGACTTGTTTATCTCGGATTGGCCTTTTTAGTCATCAGCGCGCTTGCAGAAAGCGCGGGATGAGTCCTTCCTGAATCTTCGTTTGCGAAGAAAAGCCAGACTGACTGAGACATGCATGTGCACAACACATCTAATTCTGTAGCTCATGGCATTTCACACTCTGTAGTGGAAGATTCAATTTTAATTTCCTTGAGAACTGTATGCCACTGTAGTCCACCAACAGTGTTGGTTAGGACTGCCCTTTCTTTTCTCTCTAAAGCCCCAGCTGTCTTACATCTAAATCCTATTTTAGGATTTATTAAATCTATTATAATAAATTTATTTATTTATTTATTTAAAATAAATAATATTTTAATCTATTTTAGTTGGTAAGTCCCAACTAAAATAGACCCGTTGAGTCAATTGTTGGTGAGTCAATATGTGCGTAAATCCCATTGATTGACTGAGTCTAGTCTGGTTGGAACTAGCAATAGGATTTTGGCTTTAAAATCCCTGAATGGAAATTAGATCCCATTAAACTCATACCCTCTCATTGGTTTAGAGAGATTCTTTTTCTTGGATGGGTTGCTAGCATCTCTGAACATGTATTTTATTAATTTCTCGGGTGCAGATGAGGCAGATGGTGATTGGAATCCATCAACATCTGGTGAGTCATAGGGCTCATCCACATGAGCCAGGATATGCCAGCTCCCACTGGTGTATCCTGGATATAGATCAGACCTGTTGTTCTCCCATTCCTTCCATGGAATGGGAGGATGTCCTGACAGGCACACTGGCCCATCGTTGCAGCCGCTGCCATTTCCTTCATTGTCTTGGAAGGAGCAAGGAGACCCACAACATGTGACCAAGCCCCCTGCATGTGAACAGCCTTCCTGCCTTCTGGGAGAGTGAGGCAGGCTGAAGGATTCACTATGGGCTGGCTTGCCATGACAGGCTCTTTTGGTCTCCCAGGGCCCAGTCCATTTCTTCTCTGCAGAAATTGATTTAAACAGATATTATTTTAGAACACTTTAACAGGCCCTACCCTGTCTTCCCCCAATCTCAGCCCTGTATCTGCCCTGGGGATGGTGAGGAGTGCCCGGGGGTAGAATGGGGCAAATGTCCTGCATTGTATGGATAGCAGGACTATGAGAGGGAGGAAAGATGGGGTAGATTGCCCATCTAAACATGGCCCTAGTTTTCCCACCACAGCTCTATGAGAATTTTGAGAGCAAAACCTAGGAGAATTTTGAGAGCAAAATCTAACGCCATCCAAACAGACATCCACTTGCAATATGGTGCTTTTCTCCTTTTCTTTGATGAGCCCCTCCCCACAAATCTCCCAATCCTCTAGAACAGACTTTGGGAAGGGGGACTGCAGCAGGAGGGGAACTATACCCTCTGTCTTTTGCTGACAAAATCTTTTCCATCAGTGAGATGGACTTAACTGGCCATAGCCCTTAAGCATTTGACTGTTTCATAGAATCATAGAATCATGGAATTATAGAGTTGGAAGAGACCACGAGGGCCATCCAGTCCAACCCCCTGCCACACAGGAAATCACGATCAAAGCATCCCCAACAGATGGCCATCCAGACTCTGTTTAAAGACCTCCAAGGAAGGAGACCCCACCATGCTCTGAGGGAGTGTGTTCCACTGCCAAACAGCTTTTACTGTCAAAAATTTCCTCCTAATGTTGAGAATCTCTGTTTCAGGAGCTTGCATCCATTGCTCCGTGTTCTAGTCTCTGGAGCAGCAGAAAACAAGCCTGCTCCATCCTCAACGTGACACCCCTTCAAATACTTAAACAGGGCTATCATATCGCCTCTTAACTGTCTTTTTTCCAGGTTAAACATACCCAGCTCCCTAAGTCTCTCCTCATAAGGCATGGTTTCCAGACCTTTCACCATTTTAGTCGCCCTCCTCTGGACACGCTCCAATTTGTCAATATCCTTTTTGAATTGTGGTGCCCAGAACTGGACACAGTATTCTAGGTGAGGCCTGACCAAGGCAGAATAGAGCGACACTATTACTTCCCTTGATCTAGACACTATACTTCTATTCATGCAGCCCAAAATCGCATTGGCCTTTTTAGCTGCCACATCACACTGTAGACTCACGTTTAAATTGTAGTCTACTAGGACTCCTAGATCCCTTTCACACGTAGTCTTGTTCAGCCAGGTCTCCCCCATCCTATACCTATGCATTTCATTTTTCCACCCTAAGTGCAGTACCTTACATTTCTCCGTATTGAATTTCATTTTGTTAGCTTTGGCCCAGCTCTCCAGTCTATCCAGGTCATTTTGAATTTTGATCCTGTCCTTTAGGGTATTAGCTTCTCCTTCTAATTTGGTGTCATCTGCAAATTTGATAAGTATTCCCCTAATTCCCTCATCTAAGTCATTGATAAAGATGTGGAATAGCACTGGGCCCAGGACAGAACCCTGTGGCACCCCACTGCTCACATATTTCCAAGACAAAGAGGAGCCACTGCTGAGTGCCCTTTGGGTTCGGTCAACCAATTACAAATCCATTTAACAGTTAACTTTTCTAGCCCACATTTTACAACCTTGTTTGCAAGAATGTCATGGGGAACCTTATCAAAGGCCTTACTGAAATCAAGGTATGCGATATCCACAGCATTCCCTTCATCTTCCAAGCTGGTCAATTTATCAAAAAAAAGAGATCAGATTAGTCTGGCATGACTTGTTTCTCTGAAACCCATGTTGACTTTTTGTGATTATGGTATTGCCTTCTAAATGTATACAGACTCTCTGTTTAATTATCTTTTCTAGAATCTTCCCTGGTATTGATATCAGACTAACTGGAATATAATTGTTGGGATCCTCTTTTTTCCCCTTTTTGAAGATGGGGACAACGTTTGCCCTCCTGCAGTCTGCTGGGACCTCTCCTGTTCTCCAGGAGGTTTCAAAGATTATTGCCAATGGCTCTGAGGTTACATTTGCCAGCTCTTGTAATACTTTTTGATGTAGTTCATCTGGTCCTGGAGATTTAAATTCATTTAGATTATGAAGGTATTCCTGTACTACCTCTTTGCTTATTCTGTGCTGGATTTCCCCTATTGTGTCCTCTGTTCCATTCTCCTCAGGTTGGTCCCCCTTTACCTTTTCTGAAAACACTGAGGCAAAGAAGGTGTTGAGTAATTCTGCCTTTTCTCTGTCCTCTGTTAGCATTTTGCCATCTTCTCCACGTAGAGGAGAATTTTGCCATCTTCTCCTCGTTTCTATCAGGTGCCAATTTAAAGTTCTTATGAATTATAGTTTTTTCATCATGTTATGTCTCTCTGTTCAGAGACTGAAAATATACAGAAATGAGTTGCCAAGAGCCACTATATAGTTTAGTCACTAGGTGCTATTGCATTTTATTTTACCTCGGTGGATCCAGTATTTTCTCATGACTGTTCTGTTCTTGCTTGAGAGAGTGACTACAAAGTTCTTGTCTAGGTTCCTAAATTCTGTGTCCCCTATTCCACTGCTACTCAAAATGGTGGTCCCTGGACTGGTGCTGGTCACCAAGCCATTGACTGCTGGTCCCTGGTGAGTTTCCAGGAAAGAAAGAAACTATGGTAGTCAGTAGGCACAAATATGGTGCTGGTCCCTGCCACATTGGGAAAAAATAATTGCTGACTCCCCACATCATTTAGCCTGAGAAGCACTGCTCAAAAGCATCTGTAACAGAAAGAAATTGAGTAGAAAATAACCATTGGTCTTTAATGTGCAAGTGGGTGGGGATGAACCTGACTCAAGAATCTGTCAACACTCTGGGAAACTTCTCTACTATTAACAAATTTCAGTGATACTTGTGACTCTTTCCACTTTATAAATGATCACTTTCATGTTCCTTTCCCAAATATGAGGAGATAAAAATAGCATGGCAAACGATCTTCACCTCCTTGAGGTGCACCAGTGATTTTAGAAGGCTAAGACCATTTTTTAAAGTCATGTTGGGATTGTATTAGTGACTGTAGAAACTGATTCTTCACTGCACCAATGAGGCCTTCCCATTTCTGTAGCAATTCAGTGCATCCTGGCAGTAAAGCAAGCTCTGTTCATTCAATCATTCCATCTCCCTGCTGGTTGCAGGAATGTTCCCTACAGTGTCTGTAGGCAATAACATGCCTTAAAAAAGGACAAATTATTAAATCAGCCTTGGGATTTGTCATCTGGTTATGTTGAAAAGACTGGAGCAATTTGCCAACATAAAGCTGGGATCACAGAGTACACAGACGACAGCTAGCATTGTAATGATAATGAACCTATCTACAGGACTGACACAGAAACATAAAGTGGTTTTCTGAATCTGATATTAACAACAGACCTCCCAAACAAAATTGATATAGTCTTCCTATACAGTTAAGCAATTTGTTTAGCTGGATCTTTAGAAAATGAAATGCTGAAAGTTCCAGTTGATCAAGAAAGTATATTTTAATAAGATAAGTTTTTTAATGCTTTTCATCCAGGATCTTTTGAGAAAAAGATGTGTTCCAACAGAAATAAGAGCAGACACCACAACACTGACTAATGGACACGAATGTTCTAATAACTGGTGGGTCAACCAACCCCCTATTTTCATAGGACCATTTGTCATCATCACATCCACACTCTCACCATCATAAAGGAGATTTGCCTGCTTTGGCGTAAGAAAGGGGTGGGTTACCGTACTTTAGAGGTGAGAAGACCAAGCATTCTTATCCACTTTTTACTTGGGAAAAAAGATTCACTGTCCCAATAGTGTAATCTCCATGGAGATCTGACATAGCATGATGAATATGCCATGCAAGGCTGAGGAGAAAGGGTAAATCCAGCTGGGGTGAATGTAACCCTTGTTGTGCCTAACAGCATATGTCTCTTCCCAGTTTTTAGTTCTCTGCTCATGTGACAGACACATCTTTGAAGTAATCAGCAACCATTTCTGTGAACTTTTGTCACCTGCAACCTCATTTCCTTAGTGCAACATAGGCAACAATTTAATTTTGTTCCAACTGCAGCCACTTTTGTCTTACCGTACCACAACCCCATGTTGCTTTGATACCTTCCAATATTAGTGATTAGCAAAATCCTGCCTCATCCTTTTCCCTGGGCACAGTTTTGGCCAATTTCTTTCATTGTAGGCCACAGGGAACAGCAGAAGCACTGCAATGGATTAGACAAGCATATGCTATTCTCAGGGTCAAATAGGTAACAACGTTGACTGAACAGTGGCAATGGCTGCTGGTGAGAGCAAATGCCCCTCCCCATGCTCATTAAACCAAACTGCCTCTGATACCAGCACAGGGATGCTGAAGCACAGAGGGCGTGTATACGGATTATGTCAATAGACATAGTTTCTGGGGGCCTGGAGAACAGAGGCAAATCCCCTCTATGATGGTGAGGGTGTGGATGTGATGATGACAAATGGTCCTATGAAAATAGGGGGTTGGTTGGCCCACCAGTTATGAGAACATTAGTGTCCATTAGTCAGTGTTGTGGTGCCTGCTCTTATTTCTGTTTGAACACAGCCAAGGTGAAATATGCTCTGGAGGCAGCTGGCATGGAGGAAGGGATGCCTGGATGCCTGGATGCCTGGAACCATGTGTGCCTCTTGGAACACTGCATGCCTGAAGGTTGCCATCTCAACTCCAGATAGTGGGGTGGTGTAGTGGCCATGTAGACTCTAATGTCTATTTGCTGAATGCTGTTACTTACAATTACTATTTGGGGTCAGACTAGATAGCCCATGAGACTCTGGAAGTCTGCAAAGTCTTTTTCCTTTAACTCTCAGGCCTAGTCAAGTCAATGTTCTTTGCTAATCAACCCTATGTTCCATAAGCATATGATGTAAACAAATTCTTTCTCTAATAACGCTCAAACTGTACCCAAGTGTACTTAAGCTATCTTGCCTTGTACTTGTTGAACTATCAACAAATTGTTTCAAGGGAAACTGCTGACACCAAAGAGAAGGAGGAGGGAATTGCTTTTTGCATAGTGTATAAAAATATTCTGTAACAACAACTCTGGGTTCTGACTCTTTGGAAGATATTCCAGTCAGGCCCACCGGTGTAATAAAACTCACTTTCCAATCCATGGTTCTGCTGTTCCATGATTTCTGCATCAGTGGGACAGTGGGCCACCAAAAGTGAAGCACCCTATGGTTAGGTTACTCTCAGTGGGCTTTAGCTTAGGGAGATCTCCACTCTATCTGAACACTGGAGATGCCAGGCCTCAGATGGAATTCCGATGCTGAATTCCAGTTGTCATCTCTTGTTTTTCTGAGAGGCTCAGAATCTCTAATACCACCATGACAAACATATGAGACATGGCCCACAGCCCCTGTTTGTCTGCTTGTACCAGGCTACATGAGGTACCAATAGTAATGAGATACTTTCTACCAGCCTTCATAATCCAATCAAAGGAAGGTGTGAAAAATTATTAAAAGAACAGAAATGAAATACAAATCAAAGTAAAATCAGTCTTCTAAACTAACTATTAAACCCTTACAACCAATAAATCTGGATGAACAAATGCATCTTTAACAGGGGCCAGAACATCATCAAAGTTGGTACTTGTTTCTTTGCATGGGGAAGAAAATTCCAAAGTTGGGTCACTAGAAATGAAAAACCCCTTCCTATGACAAGTTAAACATGCTCATTTCCAGATGAACATGCTCAGGTGATGGAACAACCAAGGAGCACTGATTTGTAGATGTCAGTGAATAGGCAGATTGGTATGGTAGAAATCACTCCCTTAGGTAGCCTGATCCTAAGTTCTTCAGCACCTTATATATCAACATTCTATCCCCTTGAACCTGGACCAACAACATGCTGGCAGCCAGCACAGCTCCTTAAGCCAAGATGAAATATGCTCTGAAGCAAAGCCCAACATAGAATTCATAGTAGTAATCCATTTTTGAGGTTACAGTTTTATGATTTGCTGTGGCCAGACCATCTGTGTTCATATCCTTTTTCTTAATTTATTGTCTCAACATCCCTAATTAGAATAAATGCAAACATATGGAGCTCAAATAAAAGCTTTAGGAGATTATCAGACACTGTAAATATGGTGTGACAATGACACCAGGAGATTGCGAAAGGGATTTCCTTTCAGACATTGTCGTCTCTGAGCCATCATGCTCCTGTGCTGGTCCTGTTCCACCATCATTATTTCTTATTCACGGGCTGAGGAATGGGAACAGGTGAGGAACAGGTCTGATTGCAGCCAGGATATGCCAGCGGTGGCTGACTCATGTAGATGAGCCCTAAGTCTCAAAACTATTCTCTATAAAATTTACTAAGGAATGGAATTATTGTTTTAATAGAGATACACTAGTGTGCATTTCAATACTGTGAACATATATTGGAATTATGTGGTTATATACTTGTTGCTCAAAAAGTTATTTCACCATTTATAAAATCCTTTGATATTCTTGAAAAAACTTTTTGTCACACATGTATCTTTTCCTTCACCCCTCTCTCATCATTCTTATGTTGACCATTTTTGTGGCTGGTGGGGGAGAGATAAAAATAGTTAATGGTTAGCAATTCAAGTAGAGAGCCTACAGGGAGGATTTATTATATTCTAATGTTTCTTTGTTACCAGTTTCAAATGTAAAAGATGGGGGAAGAGAAAAAGTTACACTGTAAAAGGCTGGTTACATTATATACTACACAGATCGGTTGGTTGTGAGTACTGAAGTGACGAATTATTTTGCTGTTCAGCAAGTAGAATAACATTGGTATCTGGACTGATATATATGAATGTTATGCAAAAATGTCCATACTCTGACTCAGGAATGGCCTACATGCAAACACTTGTCTTCATTTCCCTATTCTATTCTATTCTATTCATATTCTGCCTTTCTCCTTGGCCCCTAAGGAAAGCTAGTGGGCAAGCTCAGTTCTGAAACCCCTCAGACAGAGTCATCAGACTTAATTATTCTGTCTACTTAAAAGCAGCTGTATGTCCATATTCTGAGCAGGCTGTTTTCCTTATGCAGCATCCATCTGCACATGTAGGATGAGAACAGCAAAGAGATCTACATGCTATGTCATATTTCTTGCATATAAATTGCTTTATACAGGAAGGACTACAGCTCATTGGTACAGCACATGACTTGAATGTAAAATGTCCCAGATTCAATCTCTGCATCTCCAGGTAGGATTGTCTGAAACCTTGGAAGACTGTGGCCTGTCAATATATACCTGAGGTGAGCAACTATTGGAGGCTACTAGGCTTCATTAGACACACACCCCTGGAGACCTTCTGCTGCACCCCCCCCCTCACAAAAATCTTTTACTGCCGTAAAGCAGAAACAAGAAATAACATCAGGAAGTGACCCAGAGTCATAAGAGGAAATGTCCTGGAAGTCACTTCTAGCTCACTTGGTGCTTTTTTAAAAAAGGCCTATCCTGGGCCTAAAATGGCCCAGGTGGCACAAAAACATGGTAAAAATATCATGAATGTCCCCTGGAGAGCATTTGGGGGCATTATTTTCTTTTTCTTTTTTTAATGTTTTTTCACCCATGGCAGGCCCTGGAGGCAAAAGAAGAAGAAAATGGCCCTAGGACTGCATTCTGGCCACAGGCTGCATTTAGTCCACCCTCAGTGAGGGCAATGGACCAACAGTATGACTCAGTACAAGACAGCTTTCTATATACCTGTGCTGGATTAACTCAGCAATGCTTAATGTTGTCAGTCTGTTTTAACACACATCCATCAGGAACAGGACATTTTAGTAACATTTGCTGCAGCATTCATACAAACCTAACAGCATTATTACCAGAATCAATGTTTTAAAATGTTTTTGGAGTGCTTATTTTCTTCAATTTTTTTTTTTTTGGCTTTTAAAGTAATTCTTTATTTGATTATTACATACAAATATAAATTTTGTGAAATAAAACTCTCCTGACAGACAGTCAAAAAACAGGATGAAAAACCAGGACAGACTGCCTAATGTAGCCTCACATAAAATGTCTGGGCAAACACAGTAAGAACTCCATATCCATGGTAATGGTACCTGCAATTCCACTTACAACTGAAAAAAAGTATGTTCTCTATAAGCATTTTCTAGTTCCTCCAGTGTGATTCTATGGTATGCTTTCACCAGAAGTTGACCATAGAGTCATGCTGGAGGACCTAGAAAATACGTAGAGAGGTGTTCTCTCTAGGAATCTCTAGGCTATCCAGTGTGTATGGTCTGCCTCATTGTTCCTATGTTGCTTTGATTCTACCTATCCCTCATCTGCACAATACTTTTCCATATACTCATTTGGCAACTTCATTTATAAAGCATGGACTCCATGAAGGTTCTTTTATGCTATCTCAACACAATGTGTTTGAGACCCCACATAAGTATCTCCAAACAATTGTACTATTATGTTACAGTGAATTGTTGGTATAGTAGTCAAATCCAGTCAAATACATTAACAGTGTAATCTTATGCATGTTTACTCAGGAATTAATATGGAGGTTAGCCCCCTTAGCACTCACTGAGGTTAGAAGAAAGTACTCCTAAGTAAGTGTGCATAGAGTTGTTGCCCCAGGCTCATTAGGGGTGAAAATCCTATTGAACACACTGGTACTTATTCCTGAATAAACATGCTCAGCATTGCATTATTAGCCAACCATGCCATCTGAAAGAGAGCTATATGAAGTAAGAAGATCACTCCTGTGACTATATCGGCCCGGATATAAGTATAAAAACATCTTGGTTTGCAAGAACTAGAAGGCACAGTTCTACAAACTGCATTATTAAATACCTGGCCAGATGGACATCTTCTTCATTGACTTTATGTCTCTCCCGCAAAGAAGTTCTCCAATGTGTGCTTCAAGGGTCTTATTATATTACATTAGATCATATCTCATATTAATGCTAAATGACAGCCACATAATGATGCATATGAAATACTAAAGATACTTGAGAAGCCTTATCGCGGTTTTTTATTTAATTGCTTTTGACTTATAACAATGGGAAAGTACTGGGCTGTGGAGTAACAACACAAGCCCAAACAACAGACGATGTATCTATTATCTCACTTCCATGAAGGTCATTGACCTATGACAGTTGGAGTAGCAGAAACATTAGAAATCATGTGCAATTTAATCTTTACACAAATAAAGGAAAAGTATCACAATGCTTGAATAATGAAGAGTCTCTTGGAGAAAAAAGAAAAATCTGTCCCTGAGGATATTCTTCATTTTCTTTCCAGAGCTGTTCACACTATGAGATTCACTCAGCCCGCTGACACACGTATTAATAGTATTTTGGCTGGGAGAGTGTAGATGTTCTAAAGTGATTGGAAAGTGCAGCTGTGACTCAGTTCTCCTTTCATTCATTCATTACTTCACCATGTCAACTCTAGGAGACTATTGTTCACTGAAAAACTGTCATCGTGATTGAAATTGACTAGAGCTTTTTCCCGCTCCTATTTCAAGCAGAATTGTTATGTGTGTGTTGCTGTGTACCTTGCTCTCCTTCCCATTCTGGATTAATCACTGAAGAGTGTTGGTAATGCAAAATGCTACAGCTCAAAATGGACAGGAAGTGGGATTTGAAAACCAAAACTGGAAATGCATTCTACGTGAAAGGGCTACAGTATGACAAGAAAAGAGTGTTCTTCGTTATGGAGAAAAAGGACCATCATAAGGTATCAACTCCATCCACAAATCACATAAGCTTGAGTCCTTGATTGTAAACTAGCTTTACACTTTGACATCCAGACATTGGAAGCATTACTTTTAGGGCTTCAAAGTAACATTTCCAAGCTCTGCTGAAGTTAAGAGATACAAAACAATTTTAAATCAAGAGTGTTCAGAACTGGATTACCCATAGTGAGCTTCAGAGTAGCTTGTTGTTGTGTGCCTTCATGTCATTTCCAAATTATGGTGACCCTAAAGTGAACCTATTGTGGGGTTTTTTTTAAATCAAGATTTGTTCAGAGGGGGGGTTGGCTTTGCCTTTCTCTGAGGCTGAGAGAGTCTGACTTGCCCCAAATCACCTAATGGGTTTATGTGGCTGAACAGGGATTCAAATCCTTGTCCCCAGAGTCATAGTCCAACACTCAAACCATTGCACCACACTGGTGTAGCTACCCTCACCAAATTAAAGGAAGCCTACCCCACTTCTATGGCTTATTAGTAGTTCATTGTTTCTATTAGTATTGCTTCCTGTCTGGGACTGTAAAACATGGGGAGGCAGTAATCAAACTCCAAGCTGGCCACAATGCTTCGAGTGTGGGCAGCTGTCAGGTAGTATAGCTGAAAGTTGTTTTGCCAGGGCAAAGTTAATGTCTTTTTGTCTTCTGTAGTTCCAAACTGGGAACAATTTCACATATGGAATGATCAGCAGAACTAAAAGGTTAGTTAGTGTATCTGCATGGACCATCTTTTGGCAAGGGGTTGTATCCATACCTTCAGAACTTCTCATTCTTGCCTGGTTTGCATGCCATGGCTGTTTTTCCAAGCAGTGTAGATGGAAGATCGGTGGATGAAGAAAACAGTGGGCAGCACAAATTGTGCACTATCAGGCAGTGGTGGATGGTGTTGCCTATGTGAGTCCCAGTGTTAAGATGCTATCCAGGGCACTGAGCCCATTTGAGGACAGGATTAAAACTATGACTGGATTCACTGACATGGAAGGTGCCAGCTATCACTGCCTGAGATAGTAACCTTCCTGATGTACACTTTTCTTCACTTTTATCCTTATCACACTACAGGTACAGTGCTATATTCCACTTTAACAACATCCTGTGGAATTCTGGGATTTGTAGTTTAGCAAGGCCCAAGAACTATCTGACTGAGAATTCTAAATGCCCCTCCCTAAACTGCAAACCCCAGGATTTCATAGGATGCTGTCATGGCAAGTAAAGTGGAATGTAGCACTATAACAGTGTAGTGTGATAGAGCCCTTAATGATCCAACAATCTACTACTTCTTACTAGTAACGAGTAGTGAGAGGATGCAGGGGAGGAGGGTAGCCTGAGGTCACAGCTGACTTATTATAATTCCGGCACCAGGTAAAACAGTCTAACTGTTTCAGGTATTGTCTTGTTTTGTTCTATCTTACCCTGATGTTGGCTTATTTTATAAAGATTGCATTATTTAACTTATTGTTAACATTAACTAGATTAGATATTATTCATTGTTGCATTTATTATTATTATTATTATTGTCTTAAGTTATTCAAACTTAAGGAAGGTGTTATAAAGTATGATACAAAAATTACCTAGAATGGATGGAAGGGGTGAAGCTATTTTTCTCCCTTCCCTCCCTCTTTTCTCTGTTTTCTTTATAAGATAAATCCAATGTTAGTCCTACCTAGAGAACACATATAGCCTTGTTAATCCAAACTAACATCAGACCCATTGATTTCAATGAGTATACTCTGGGTAGGGAGAACATTAGAATTAACCCTATTTGAACTAAAATACCTTGGGATGACTGAATCAAGGATCCTGTGAAACAGGGGGAACTTCATCATCCTGCTTACACACTCATCTCTTTTTTACCTATTCATGACCACAAATATCTCAACAATTCTCCTTAGAGTCATGCAAAAATAACATGCTTAAAGGAAAATAAACAGCTTTTTAGAGCAGACCTGCGTCAGAGTGCAAAAGAAGGCTGCTCATCCTCCATCTGCATCTTTGTTTATGAATCAAGAGAAGAACAGTGGCTTAATTCCCCCCTCTCCAAAGCTTTTAAGTGCTAAACTAATCAGTTAAAGTTTAAATAATAAAATATAATTCAGTCATCCAGGAGTTGACCTATTTTGGCTCTTGGCATGCAGAGATATTAAGGATTTCTATGGAGTTAACAAGTATAATGCCTATAGTTTATAGCAAGAAAGATTTAACCCAACCTGTTTTTCCAGATCTTATCTGTTTTCTACATCTTATATAATGATGTCATTAATCATAAAATATGATGAGTAAATAATACTTTAATGCCTTTCTTCTTAATCCTATTGGACACATGTTTCTGGGGTCATTAGATACAGCTAAGTAGGTTTCATTTATGTCAAAATATATTTTTATCAGGTAACGCACAACTTGATCTTTCCTCAGGACCGTAGCTCCATTTACATTTGCAAAACTGATGGAGGATCAAGTTGAACAGACTCTACCAGTGCCAGGCATAATTAAATAGGCTTGTATAAATAAGAGAAGCATGCTCACCTGCCTGCATCTACTTTGCATTGTAGAGATACTTTACAAGTCTTAATTACAATCATTCATTTACCTGGAGTCATGTGCATCTTTCCAAAATCTTTCCTTGAACACGAAACACTCCAATCCCTGACACACAAAACCACCCTTGGAAGCATTATCAAGCTCTCAAGCTTCATTATGTTTCTTTCTCTTTTGTTCATGTACCATCAGAACAGGACCTGCCATGAAAACAAAACTGCCAAGTACACAGTTGCTTTCCTACTGCTGCTTCACAATAACATACTAGCCTCAACCCAACACCCCTTCAGCTTGGTGTAAGTATCCACATGTGGACCTGTGCTATGCTAGACCATATGCCCTCCCTTGACTTACTGAAAAGCCCCTTAAGCTGCCTTGCAGGGCCATTCCATGCTGCTTTTATAACAATAGCAATAGCATTTATATTTCTATACTGCTTGTCAGTGCAAAGCACTCCATAAGTAGTTTACAATGTGTTAGCTAATTGCCCCCAACAAGCTGGGTGCTCATTTTACTGACCTATGGAAGGATGGAAGACTGAGTCAAACTTGGAGCCCTGTAGGATCGAACTCACAACATTGTGGCTGCAGTAACAGCATTTAAACGTGCAGTCATCAACAGGTCTCCTTCTTCAAGCAGGCCGATCAGAGATGTGTCCAGCTACATCCCCATCCCCATAGCCAGATATACAATAATTACAGCAGTGTTGAGACCCCTGGAGGACCACAGCAGATCTCAGTGCTGATGTCATAATTTTGCATCTGGCTACACAGACATGCCTGCTCACTGTGACTGGCTATCTAGAGTGATCTTACAGTAAGTGGAAAGGTGGGGGGGGGGCTTTTGTCCTGTAGAGGGAGAAAAGGAATAGAAACTCATAACATCCAAAAAAATGACATCTACACATGTAAGAGACACATATGCTTGTGTTATGTCCCTAACAGAATTTCAGCCACAGTGTGTGGTAACAGGATAGTCTCCAAACCTGAAGGACAAGAAATCTCCCAATGGTTTAGATAGCAACAGATATTTAACTTCATAGCATTTTTTTGGGGGGGGTATGGAAAATAATATTTCAACTCAGAACTAGTAATTCTTGCAAAGAAAATGTTTCTGAACAGAAAAAAAAAGCCATCATTGGGGATTTGTTCAGCATAAAATTTGTACATAGTTGATTTGTAAAGAAAAAAAAATATTTTCTGCATCAGGTGAAACATTTTCTGCATTGGAAATAATACGGTATTTCTATGCAGAAATATTAATTCCTGTTCAGAAAATGCTGTTTTCTGTGCAAAATATGCTGTTATCTATGTAAATCAACATGTGTGGATTTTATGCAAAACAAATCCCCAATTACAACATTTTTTGTGTATAGAAAACAATATTTTCTGCACAATAATTAATAGTTTTACATAAAAATATTATTATATTATTTTCACACTGAAAATTGACATACAAAAACATGTTTTTGACCACTTTTGAAATACTTTTGAATATTCTTTCCAAACCTATTCCCATTCCACATACAGAAACTGATTAGAGTGGTAGTTGAATCTTGCTTAGGCACTTCGGGTAGAATTAGGTCCTCCCCCACATTAAGTATTCAGGATAGGGTGCATAGTACCCTATGGCTTTGTCCTTCAACACTTCATTACTGCTCCTCCCAGAGATTGTGCACCACCCCAACCAAAAAAAAAAAATGTTCTCAGAAGAGATGACATCTCAAGCTTAGAGAAGCTTAAATATTTATGGATAAAACAGTAATACACACAGCTTTTTTTTTTTTTAAGTATTGCATCCTTCTTAGAGAAAAGCTAAAGAAGGTTTTATGGTAAAGAAAGATGCAATTTTCTGGGAGGGGGGTTAACAACAACAAAAAATCATAAGCAAAAGAACTGAATTTAATCTAATATCACCACTAAAGCTTGGCATAATCTTTTGCAGCATTTGGGAAGTACCTAGGGCCAAAGAGATGATCCTGAATTAGCATAGCATACAAATCAGCTTTTTTATTTTTATCAGATTATCTACAGTGCTGGCTAATGCTGATGCATTCTGCAACATGCAACAAACATGTTGCTAAGCTTCATATTTCTGCCATGTAAAACATCCTCAATGTGTGTCTTAATTATTTTAACAAGATAAAGTGTGCTACTTCTGCATGAATAATATTATCAGAATTACATTAAATCTCTCCATTTATTATCTCTAATGCTACTTAAAGGAGAAGTTAATAGAGTAATTCATTCTTGTAGAATGACCTTGGTCACTACTACATGATGTTTCATATTCATTATGCTGAGCTAAGTGAGGGCACTGTTATAATATCACTTAATTTATATTCCAAATAATGCTCTGGGGACGAGTTGCTCTTGTGCATTAGAGTTCTGTCTAAATCACAATATTTGAAGACAAGTATAAAGCACAGCAGATAACTATTAAACATTGTGCTTGCTAATGCTAAGCATTTGTAGAGGTTTATAGAATAAAGCCCTGTGATTTTTTTTTTGAAGGCAAGCAGTTTTTCCTGTGGAAAGAGCTAGTTTTAAAAATAAGAGTGAGTCCAGTTTATGTTTGCATTATGTTGGTAGCACCTTCCCATTCTTACTTTTTAGTCCAACCTCATGAAAACTAAAAATATGCTAGGATTACAGCTGTGATGAGAACTGATTGCAATGTTGCTGATTTCTCTTTTTTTACTTATTAAAAATTAAATAAACATGTGTGTTATCCCCCAATCAATTAATCAATTACAATATGGTATTTTTTTCAGATAGTGAAGGAAATCTAAGATAGCATGCACTATAATAAGCAAAAACAACATTCTTCTTTCAAAGGAAAATTGTTAACATGACCTTTTTTCTTCCCTCCTGCAGATGCACCTAGAGCCAAAGGAGATTAAAATAAAAATAAACACCAACATATACATATACAAGTGTGTCCTAAATTCACCTGCCCCGCTGATTACAGCTTCAACTAATTGGCAATCAAAAGCTTGCAATCTTACATAGTACTATCCACAGAAAAAGTGCATTTTAAGGAGTTGCCTTCTTTATGCATTTGTTCTGTTTGTCCTCTCCTACCACACATAAAGAGATGCTGCCAGAGTTTACTAGGGTTCAGCATCTTCCCAAATGATAACAGGATAAGGTTCCCATAAGTAAGCCCCATAAGTAAGGAGAGAGAGAGCCAGGTAGAATCTAAAACAAATCAGCATCTAAACAGGCGAAATTCAAGTTCCAACATGGCAGCAAGCAGATGGATGGAGGCCAGAGGCTGAATGTTCAAAGTAACTTTAAAAAAGTAATTAGATGTACCTATTATAGTTATGATTCTAAAAGGAGAATCCTTTTATTTTCTGTTTATCACAAGTTGCTAAAATTGTTGCTTTTTAATTACTTTAAACTTTCTGAATACTACAAGGCACTGGCCTGTGGCACAAAACACACACTCTCCTCCCATCCACCTTGTTCTCTCAGTCTCCATAACAGAGCACAAATCACATTGTTTGAATACATAATAATAGTTCTCTAGTACCCATTTAATTAGGTCACACCCCTGTGAAATGTTCCAGTTAAACCACAGAAAGTATAAATGTAATTCCTTGTGAAGTCATAGTGATAAAATAATGTATTTATACTTTCATTAATGGGGAAAAACATTAGATACAAGTAGCTCTTTATTTGTTGCTAGTTATTTCCAAACCCTGGCCTAGACCAGCAGCATAACTTGGCAGGGTGGGCTGTCTCCTTCAAGAGACAAGAGCTCCTGAGGAAGTGATTGGTGGGAAGCAAAATCTTTTCACTATGAGGGCGCACTAAGACTTTAGGGTTTGTAGATTTAAATGATGCAGCACTGGTTCCCTATGTCTTCTATCTAGGGCATGTCCACATGGGCAATATGCCCATCTTGCCCCTTGTTTAGAGGACTGTAGTCCTGACAATTTAGGGCTTTTGCCGCATTCTGCACCAGGGCAGTCCTCATGACCCCCAGGGCAAAGATGGGGGTCAGATGGGGCTAGGACAGGGTATGGCCCTTTACCGGCTTTAAAAATAACACCTGGTTTAATGCATTCCCACCAGGAAGGGGTAGATTGGGTCCACATGTCCGCAGGAGCTCATATTGGCAGGCATGCCCATTGCTCCAGTTGCCAGTCTCCCTTGCTCTCTCCAAAATTCTAAGGAGTCCTGCAGCATGTGACCAGCATGGTCACATGCAGGGGGCCTTGGTCACATATTGTGGGCTGGCTTCCTCACTTCCATTAAAACTGGGAAGATGGTGGCAGCAGTGTGCCTGTCTGGACTTCCTCCCATTCCACCCAGGTAACAAGGGAGGAACAGACCTGATCCATGGCCAAGATATGCCAGCGGGGAGCTGGCATATCCTGGCTCATATAGATGAGCTCTATGACATAAATCCAATTGCTAATCTCAATTACAATAGGCTAATTGATTTAATGGGATTTAGATACATGTCGGCTGTCTAGTCAGCAAATGACTCAACGGGTCTACTCTATCTAGGATGAGTTATTGATTTAGGGCCAAGTTTTGGCAGGCAAGCCTTAAAGCGTGGCTTAAGTGGCATCTGTGGGCAATGTATTTCAGCGTGACATATTTTTGGTACACTCGGTGGTATAAGACAGTGCTTCTTAATAATATGATGCAGGGGACCAAAAGGGTTTTCTTCCCAATGCGCCATGGCTCTGCACAATATTAGTGCCCATTGACTACAACTTTGAGATGCGCTGATATAGGGTTTGAAGAAGGATTTGGAAAGGCAGAAACAGTTTCTTTCTGTGTAGAGAATTTCATGCATTCAGACTGATTGAAAAGTCCTAGATTTTGCTCCTGTACTTTCTTTTTATATTGAGTTAAAATAAACTGACCTGGGGAGCTGGAATAAAAAGTTTCTGAGTTCACCAGGAGCTGACAGAAAATATTCTGGGATAAACAAAATTTGTAGGGATCTCCAGAGTAAAATTGGAAAGAACAGGAACAGAATCTGGGATCTTCTGGTCTTTATAATCAATCTGGATATATCCTTAAACAAACACCTTACACTTTGAGGTTTGGTTACAAATTATACTGGCTTTTTCTCTCTTCTAGCGCTCATCTACACTGACAGGAAAACATGGCTTACCTTTCATTTTCCTGGTCTACAGTGATCATGGGCTGTCTATATGATCACCACACACATTGAGGCAAGTTCAGGGGCACTCTCCGCACAGTTCCCCCTTCCAAACACACCCCGGTCCAATAAGCCATAGCATGCACAGCCACATGACCATGTGTCATGATGGCTTGACACTCTGCTATCATAGGAGCTCATTTCAACAACCTACATTTTACTATGGAAGTTCACTTCAACAACTTACATTTTACTATATGGGAACTTCCACTCCTTATTTGGAAATGGGAAGTGGGGTGGGAGACCCTCATTAAATAAACATGACACATCACCTAACTAGGATAGCCACTCTGATTGGGCACTGGCAGAGCCAATCAGGAATCAACAAGAAGGATTTTTAAAAGTTCTTTATCCTTCCTTTGTTCTGAGTCAGACTGGCTGAGCACATGGCCAGCTAGATGGAGCTAGCTAAGATGGACTCTGACCCCATGGCCTAGCTCTGGGGCCAGATGGCTTACACAACCATGAAATACCCCCCAAAAGCCAACCTTATCCAGAGGCCTCCAAAAGGATCCAAAAAGACTCTGAATCCCATCTACAGAGACTGTAAATTAATCTGCATGTAGTAGTTATGGAATGTGTAGTTAGATTGCATTAGATTTATGGGTTTTTTATTTGTAAGTGCTCTGAAAAAATGCATATGTATAATCCTTAAGCTGAACCTGGGAATGTTTTACCTTCTCAAGTGACATAGATCCTAAGATTGAAATAAAAGCTTCTGTTATTTCCTAACCTTGCCTCTAAATCGTCTGCTTTTGGTCAGCTATCAAGAACCTTATTTAGATTAGAGAAGAGGGGTATTCTTATTCTCATAACTGGTCTAGCTTCCCGTTGCACTGGACAAGGAAAGAAACCCCTCATTTTTTAAGTCAATGGATGGTGGTAACAAAGAGGAATCCCTGGTTTTGGGATGATAAAAGGGCCAACCTGGGACTTCAGGCAGCAGAAATCTTTGGGTGGCCATTATGACATGGTGGCAGCAAGTTTTGAACCTTCAGGGGGTTGGGAATGACAGTTCAGCAGCCTCTCTACCATGGGGTGGGAGGTTGGCTTTTAGAGGAGTTCTGTTGAAGCTTTACCTGTGTCCTGTTTCAGCCTTATGTTGTCCCTGGAGGAGGGAGGCTGAGGGGCTGAGTTGTGTGTGCATTTATGCTGCAGTTTCTTTGTTCTGCTTCCAGCCCTTGTGTTGTGCTGGAAGGGGGAGCACGGGGGGGGGGTCTGAGGCGTGTGTCCACTTCCTTCTCTGTGCTTCCAGTTTTTTTTTTCCCAGGTCTGATTCTCTGTTCTTTGATGGAGGAAAGATTGCTTGTTTTTAACAGCTGTGGGTTTTTTGAGCAGCTATAAACTTTTTGGAAAGTCTTTTGGTTGCTTGTGCTTCTGTGTACGTGATAGCAAAGGAAGGGGGGCAAGATGCCCACCAGGACATTCCTTTGTCTCATTCGTTGTAGCAGAGAGCACTTCCCTTTGATCTGGTCTCCACATGGAGGTGGGGCTTGTAAACACGCTCACAAAGGATAGTTTTGGTGAGAAAGGCTGGTTAAAATCTCTGATCTGTTTGGCTCAGTTGCTTTTCTGCCTGCGAAAGGAGAGTAGTGATATCCAGCTACTGAAAGACACCATGGTTGCTCCAGTGTTTTCCCTCTCCCCCCCCCGCCATGCATGTGGATGGATGGGTGTCTTTTCCCATGGCTCAGAGGGGCTCCAGACCTCCTATTAGGTGGAGAAATGTGCAGCTAATGATAAGGGCATGCTGGTATGCACTTCTCCAAAGAAATCCTACTTATGTAGTAGTAGTAGTAGTAGTTGTAGTAGTAATAATAATAATCCACTAAAATTGAAATTGAAACAGCAGGAAAGGTCAGCTGATCACCTGGTCCAGGGTGCCTCCTCCTGACCTCTTCTGCACACCCACCAAAAACTCCTCTCCCTGGCCCCACACTGATGTCACAATGGAGAGCAGTCAACAAACACACACACACATGAATATCTGGATTTTCTGCTCAAATCAGGAGTGAATCCCCACCTTCTTTGGTGAGGGGATGAGGATTAAAGCCCTAAAATGCTGAAAAGCCCTGGATTCAAGCCATAAATTATCTGGACAGCTCACAGATAAAATTAGGTGAGTTTGTTTTATTTGGCCAGTGTACAAGGAGCCCCCAGTCACTAAATAGATAAAGATTCTGACAGACACCATTTCTTTAACATAACATTATGTTGACATCATATTATGACTATTACTTTATGTTGTCAGAATTGTCAATGTTATTTCTGAAAATCACACAGTTAAGAACATGCTTAAGTATTACAAGGATCTTTCCCAGTTTAGCCTTCTCGGGCTTTTCTAAGCAATCGTGCATCTTTATTAATTTGTCAAACACTATAGGAGCAGTCATAATAGTTAATATTTTTATGATTGTCATTAAATGCACTAAATACTTCAAATCTAGGTACCAGATAAATATTTTAAAAAAAAAATACTAGGCTTTTAGTTCAATTAGTCAACGGTTGTTTTGCAGAGATGTTTCCTGTATTCAGCATTGACACTAACTACTATTTTGTAACTATGGCTACTGAACCAGCTGACAGATTTCTGGTGCCTACTTTTCCCCCTATGCAGTAAAGCTGGGTGAGTAGAGGTGTAAGCTTTCTAGAAATTAGAAATTTCAAAACCATGGGGATAGGGACTGGTTTTAAAAGGATGTTTTTTAAAAGAAGAAAACCCAAAATGTAATATTAGCACCATCTACAAATTGAGTGTCATTTAATTATTTTAGGAGAATAAATATATTGTATATGACTTGCTTTGACATAAAATTATCATGTTTCACAGAGAGAGTGGGGAGAAAGACAGAGAGTTTATTCATAATATAATTACAATTTGAACTCAATTTTATTTATTTATTTATTTACTTACTTATGATATTTGCTACAAATGGAGCTACAAGTTCCTGAACTAAAAAGGAACACCTGAACTATAAGAAACCTCTTTGGTTTCATCTTTTTGAAGTACAGACAAAACAACAACAACAACAACAACAGTAAAGCACACTGGCACACAAATCCTCTCAACAGTTATAAAATAGTAAGCAATGATGGGCCAGTGTTCTTAACTTCAAGCTGCCTTGTTTAGAAATTGTTGGACAGGCCATGTGTCACATGTACCTTTGTCCTTCAGTGGAGGAGGCAAATGGCTGATGAGAAATGTTGGGTGCCAGGGCTTTCCCTCAACATCTGCTACATGAAGTGCCCCCCTCACTTTGTATAATGGTAGGACCAGCCTTGAACATTCCTGTATGACTACCATCTGCGCAGATTCTAAGGAGACTTTGTTAAACGCTGTCTGAAAATCTCCTATATCACCAGTAAGCCAAGTTTTTCTCTTCTTTTCTGTTGGATGTTCATAAGACATGAGTAGGCTTGGATCATGTGGCCCTTCCCTTAATACCAGCTCTCATGGCCTGTTTCCTATTTTGTGGTCCTGGCCCTCTTCTCCAGTCCTTAGGAGAGAGGGAAAAAAATTCAGGGTGACAGTGCTGCCTTGAAAAGTGTGTGTAAATCTATTTTCCTGATTTGTTGGACTTGGGCGTTTTGTGTTAGGAAGTGGGAGGCCAAGACATCCTTAGCCCACACAGTGCTTTGCCCCAAAGACCTGCTGTCTGGCTCCAGCTGTAGCTGTCTCCAAACTCTTCTCTTGTTACTGAAATGGCCAGTTGAAACAATTTCAGTAACAAGTAATGGTTCCCACGGTGTGTGGTGGGGGAGAGGCAGCTGGAATCCTCAGGGAATTCAAGATTTGGCCCAGAAGACTTCAGTAACCAGTCCCTAATGTAGACATTACTCCAGATCTCTCTCTCTCTCTCTCTCTCTCTCTCTCTCTCTCACACACACACACACACACACACACACAGAGAATTACTCACAACCAAGTCCTTTTGTATGAGTAGCATGAGGAGCAGCAAAAACAACCACACTGAAAGTGTAATGAATTAGCCTAACTGTGCTATATAAAAGATATTTCAGTGTGTAGGATCCAAATGTCTTTGACTGATACATTATGATATATTACAATGCTGCTTGACATGTCAAAGGACATGATTTAGTAGTCACTGCTTATTTCAATTTACTCTTTTTGCGTTTTTAATTAGTAAATGAGTCCCTCATGGTCAAATGATTAATTACACAATAATTCACTGCAGTACCTTCTTTCTTATGTAGGGAGTGGAGAGAACACAATATAGAGAAAGCACTTGGAATATGGGCTGACATTATAAATTAGAGCCACATGTTCACACCATTCTACTTAAGGTGGTGTCACCACTTCCATTTAAAATACAGACACGACCTTGCTTTAAGAGTGTTTTAATATTAGTTGCAAAAATTCACTCCAATTTGGCAGTGCATGCTTTATAAGATCACACTTTTGGATAGACCTTTCTATCTGTCTGGGAAGAAGAAATGAGGAAATGAAATGAGTCAATTGTAAACAAAAAATATTAAATTGTATCTGTTTTGTAGATCTATTTCTATTACAGGTTAATTTCAAAATTGGCATTCTGGTCCAACAATACCATGTGAGACAGTCCTTTAATCCAAAAACGGTCAGAAATTTTACTCACTTGATAGGAACAAGGAAGAATGTGTATACCAGCAATACCGAATTCTATTTCTAACTATTCAGTGTGTGATGCACAGCTACTCACCCACATATATTGCTTCATTTACCCATCAGTAAATTTAATACCAGCTCAGAAGCACATTTTAAGCACATTTGACAGTAGGCCAAATCCATTTCAACAGTATGTGTTGCAGCCAAAGTCAGGAATTCAGATAAATCAGACTGCTTTTTCAATCCATTGTGCAAATGGAATATGTATAGCTAGGTATATTGTTGTTGTTTTAAAAAATAATCTAATAGACAAATTAATTTTCCGTTTTCTTTTTAAAAATCAAAATGAATAATTCCTTGTCATTTACAATACTGATTCACAGGAATATTTTCTACCCACTCTAAAGAGCAACTCTGTGCCATGTGTTTTTCGAGAGATTAGAGTGCCTTGCTCTCCTATCTCCTGAAATTCAAGAGAATGTAAAGACCCCTAAGGCAATCCTAATTTAATCCATCATCTGCAGCTATGTGAGTGTGGTCCAGTATAAGATGGGGGCTAAGGAAAGGGTCCTGAGAAAGAGGGGGGGGGGGAAATTATATTAAGCCTTCACATTTCATTCATCGTCTCTCAATTCCAATTCTTTCCAGAGGCATTTCTGCATATCTTTCTCTCCCTATTTGGTCCCTAGATGAATATGCATATTATAACATATACTCATGAATAAGTTTAAACATTTCTCATGTGGCACAGTCCCATTGCCAGCTTCATGAAACCAGTTAAATTATGAGACAAGGCATCTATCCCGTGCTTGATCCTCTGTTATAGGGATGTACTCCTTTGTTAATTTTACTTTCAAATGAAACAATGAGTAATTTAATTGTGTGATCTTCATTTTATTGTTTGGACTATATTACGTTTGTGGGCTCTGCCCAATGAAATCCACAAAGATGGAGTAGACATTGTTACCAGCCCTGACAGGCCCCCAGCCCTGCTTCATATAATAATTGACAATATTTAATAATTTGGCTAACTGTGGCCTTCCACGAGTGTGGCCAGTAAACTGGGAACTAAAAAAAAAAAACAAAAAAAAAACCCAGGAATCCCAAAGACTAGTGCTGAGACTAAGGCACATATACACTAGGGAAGGGCCATTACAAATCCCAAAGAAAAGTAATGTGAAAGGCAGCTTCTTGCCTGAGTACCTGGCTAATCCAAGCAAGCATAGGTGAGGTACTCAAGGTTTGTAAAGAATTGTCTCCCTCTCCCCTCACTGCAATCAAAGAGGGTGGCTTGCTTCATTGACTTGCAGAGTGTTGGCATATTATGGGTCATTAACATATCCAGAGTGCCCATTGTCTTAGCCTGAGAACCTCTGAGAAGCATTGTCTTTCAGTCTAAGGAGATTATCAGACAGGGACAAAAATAGCATCCCCATCTCACAATCTCCTCTCCTGCCCCCCTCCTGTCCCATCCCATCACACTAATGAAAAGTTTCTCTGCTACCTTAATCACACATCGTCTACTCCCCTCAGCAGCCCAGGAGTGAATGGAGCTCTCATGGAGCTGCATTCACTTCCTGGTTTGAAATCCCAGACCATTCTCATGAGAGGAGGAGTGCGCAGGAAATTCAAAGTTTAAAAGAAAAATACACTTTAAAAAGTAAAACCAAGCACCTAAACACACTTTAAAAATACAAGTAACCCAGGGAGGGTACAAAAAAGTGTGCCACTTACTTTGATCTCCCGATCGCACCCAGAAGTGTTTGGCATGGACCTCCCACTGATGCTGGCATTGCACCAGCATAATGGGGCATCTTTTCACTCGCCCATCAATCCATTACAGAAACGGAATGGGCAATCTATTCATAGCTTAGCTTGTGAAGAAAAAGGAGTGTGGGTGGAACGGAAGCAGTATGGGAGCATGATGACCTGGGGACAATGTTGTCTGAAATTCAAGCCCTTTAGTGATCTCTTAGTGTCGTGTCACACCATATTTACAGCATCTGATAATCTCCTAAATCCCATTGCCTGGAGGGGAATATTAGATACAACCCCCCCCTCTAAACTCCACTCAATGTTACACAGATTCCCTTCCTGGTGACCTCACGTCAGTCTGTCTTGCCAGGTGCACAAGTCCCCTGCTTTTTAACTCCATATCAGACTGTATAGCCATTCCTCCTTCTAGATCCCTGCTCTGCTGGTTTTCTCCACATTCTCAGCTGCTATGATTGGTACAGTATCAACCCCTTGCTCTCTTCCTCTATCCAAATACTTCCTACTTATTTCATTACCCTTGCATGAGTGCTTGAAGTCTGAATGTGTGTGTGAATGTTATCATTATTAAGTTACATTTATTCCTTAATAAAAATCAGTTAATTAAACTATCTAGCTTAACATCACCTCCTTAGTACTGGTATACATAGGTCTCAAAGTCCTGCTTGTTGCCCACCTCTCATATTGCTGAGTATATTAATTCCCCAAATTAATATTAAAATTTTAGAGGACCCAAGCATTTCAGGTAACAACATGATTTTATATGTACATTAAAAAAAGTAAAAACCTCAAGTGTTTTAACTGAAAAGTAGGTTCTCTAGTATTGAGCTATGGTTCCTAATAGCTATGCAACAGTTGTGTGTATAGTTAGTTGCTCAATATAAATGCAACATAATTAATATTCACATTCTGTGACCATGTGGCTCTGAGGATAAGGAAATGTTCAGAGAAGTCTTGCCAGATGGAGAAATCTGATCCTAATAATCAGGATTTAGACAATTTGTCTTCCATTAAAATCAGCAGAATAATTTTGATCCTCTTAGACGTAAGGATCAAAACATACAATGTAAGTCTGCTTAGTAAGTCTATATGACTTGAAGCATTTATTATTATCCTCCATCGTTCAAGCATTGGTTATTATCCTGTATTTTTCTGCAGAATATGTTAGCGCTTCCCAGATCCTTTTCTTTCACAGTTTTAAACATTTTTCTGTTTCTTGGTAAAACTGATGGGAAATAACCACAACGCCACAATTATAGACTGACGTATAGATCCTACAAGCAGTTACTTTGTTGCAAAGAGGTTAATGTGTTAAAAGCAATGTGTAAAGGATAACACACAAACCCCTCACCCCTGGTACCTTGAACTAGGGTTGCTAGGCCCTGAGATTTCCAGGCTAAGACCTGAAACCTAGGGATAGCCCCTGGTAATGTCATGGGGGCAGGGCCCAGTGATGTTATTAAGCATTATGCATTCAGTAGCAACCAGAGTTGCTCACAGCTTGACATAAAGACATCCTGAGAATATATTTTCCTGGTTGGAAATTAAGTGCATTTGTACATTGCAACACTTGATTTAATTAACCTTTGCAAAGTATAGCAAGCTAAACAGCCAGCTGGAAGTTTTCTGCCTGATTGGAGGTTTGCATACAGCCTTCTCTCTTGCCCACTGTTGACCCCATGAAAACTGGAGAATTTGAACCCCTGCCTGTTACCTGGAGATGACCCAGGTTTGTGGATGTGCTGGACAGTGCGTTGAGATCTGACAACCCTACCTTGAAAGGTGAAATGATGATGGCCAAGGCACAAAGGATTCCGGGTCATTATTTTATCAGGGAATCTATTGACTTTCGATATTCTTAAAATTACATCTCATAGTACCATTTGCAATCTTGATTAATGCTGTGCCTACATAGCAAAAGGAAAAGGTAGTTTCGAGGGGATCTGACATCCATACTAAGGACAAGATGCCCAAGGTTTCCTGCCACCATAGGTGTTGCTATTGCAGCATTCAATGCACCAGAGTTATGGCAACATAGAGAGTCTTCGCAGAGAAGCCCATCACAGGCCTTCTTAGTGGATACTGGGCAGTATCCAGTAAGAAGACCTGTGATGGGCTTCTCTGTGAAGACTCTCTATGTATGGATGTAAGGCAACAGAAAGCACATGCATTCATGGGAAGTCGGGAACTCACAGAGTGGTGTTGGTGAAGAGGGATTTGCAAATGACTCTATGTCCTATATTATCAGGACTGCTGGTAATCCCTTCCCCCACTCGCTCTGGGTGTATGAATTTCAGAAGTTGGTTTAGGCAGAGAGCATCATTCTATGATGGTTTAGGCAGAGAGCATCATTCCACTCGCTGCTTATCAGTTTCTGGGCCCAGTATAAGGTGTTGGTTATTACCTTTAAAGCCCTAAATGGCTTGGGTCCAACTTATCTCCGGAACTGCCTCCTCCCATACAATCCTCCCTGCGCACTCTGGTCCTCCGGGAGGAATTTGCTTCAGCCACAAAAATCTAAGCTGTCTGCAACCTCCCAGAGGGCCTTTCGGTAATCGCCCCCAATTTATGGAATGGCCTGCCGAACGAGATCCGTCAGCTGACAAGCTTGAGTAGCTTTAAAAAAGCACTAAAGACGGATCTCTTTCAGCAGGCCTTTCCTGATTAGATCCCGGCCTCAGGAGCTGCATCTCCTGGCTTTTTAAAATCATGTATATATTTGTTTTTAATGTGCTTTTAGTTAGATGGTTTTAATTTTATAGTGTTTAATGTCTTTTTGTGGGGGAGGGTGGGGGTGGGTGGTGTTTTTAGTCATTATTATAATGTGTTGTTGGAAGCTGCCCTGTTTGTTTTTAGCAGAGAGCAGGGTATAAATAAATATTATTATTATTATTATTATTATTATTACTTTACTTCACTTTGTGTTATACAGTTGCATGGCCTAATTTTAAAGAAATGACCAGGGAGTTAACCCATCACAAATAACTTATGAAATGGATTCAAGATCTGCTTTCTATAGATGGAAGGGCTCTGCTCACTGAAGGTGCTTCCACTTGACTTCGAGGGGTCCACTTCACACATTCACATATGCCTGCACCACAGTTCAGTCTGTTTGACAAGGCCCTGCAACCTGTGTACAATATTTCCAGCAGGGCTTAAATGGCTGTTTTGGGCAGGATGGAGTGCTTTCACTTGCCAGTCTGCTTTGCTTGCTCAGTTATTTTTTCCTACTCTGTCCCAGCCCTTCATTTTATGTCTGATTATAGGCAAATTAGGAATGATTTGATGTTTAATAAAGCATTAGATGACTTCTGACGCCAATTGCTACAAACTGGTTGTCAGGATTGGTCCCTAAAAGCGGCCTGCCAGCCAAGATTTCTGTCTGTATCATATGTGGGCTTTCATGTTTGACCCTTTAATGTTTTGCATTCTTTAACACTACCAAGTTGGTGTACTGAGATGAGACAAGGGAGGATGATGTCTGTATGGAAATGGGCAAGCTGACCTTGCACATGCATGGACTATGGGAAGCAATGGGTGGAGACCAGGATGGGTGAGAATGGGGAATATGGATGATGGGTGACCAATGGGAGAATTGCCCACTAGATTTGTCTGATTGTAAATACTTTTTATTTTACTGCTTTTCCTATGAACCTCATTCAAAGCAACAATTTTGTATAGTTCACTCTTTCTATTTCTAAAACAATAAAGCTTTTTGTTTTATCTCTGAAGCTGCTGGTTACTGAGGAAGCTAATACATGACACTAATGTATATCATACTGCTAGGAAGGAAAGGTTTGATGATGATTTCACAACTATCTGTAGCTTGAAGCCCATGTACTGTAGCTTAAAGCATGTAGCGTTTGGTTTGCTACACAGTTGTTCATCCTTCATAGGAGTTACCTGTGATAGGTGATCTAACTGCAATGGCCTATTTGTGAGTAACATGTGCAATCTGCTATTCAAGGTGAGAAACATCCAAATGCTGATGCAGTTCTGTTTCAATGTCTGCTCTGGACATGTTCACATAGTGTCTATTTGTTGCCCACTCATATAACACATCTACTTTCCCTAGCCATCACGACAATCAATGCATATCTCTGATGCAGTTGATTGTTGCAGAACATACTCTGCAGTTTGTAGAGACAGTGTCATTGTTCTCTATTCCTTTTCCATATTATAGCAGACAGCAAAGGCCCATCTTACTGCACAGGCCTTCCTTGTGTGTGTGTGTGGGGGGGGGTCTGTAGTTTCATCTCAGGATAGTTTCTGTTATGTGCAACAGAACTTAACTAGGAGCACCAACATTGCCTGGGCAGACCTGTCTGCTCTGCTATAAAGGTAACAGTGCTTAGTTGTCTGATGCAACATTGGTGCCAGATGGTTTTGCTATGGTATGATGCACTTGGCAGCAGATAACAACACCACAGGCAGAAAAACAGCTTAAATAATTTGTGGTGTTCTCTCACATTTAGTTGCAAAGAGTTACAAGGCTATAGAACTCTTCTCAACATGCAAACCACCTACTGACATTTGGAATAACACTACCTGGGTTATTGTATATGAGATGCAAGATATACGGTACATTTACAGCTGCTTCTCTCAAGAAGCTTTCACTGTAACTAAATTCGTATTAATTTGTGGTAGCTGAATTCATACCGATTTACTCTTTTCTGATTTCATATTGCTTTCCCAAGCAGCTACGGTATGCTGAGGTCTCTCTGAGACGCCACTATACAAACAGGGTATAAACTGGTTAAAGGAAGAACAAAGAAGCGACTCATCTACTACAGTCAAAACTTAGTTACCAGGGATCAATAAAGAGCAGACAGAGATAAGTTTTCTTAATCGTTTCTTTTTTAAAGATGTGTATGATGCTGTATGATAGGTAGCAACTTCTCTAGGAACATCACAGCCAGGAACACTGGTTCATGTAAGGTTCACCTATTACACTGCCCTCCAGCCAGCTGGAGGCTAACCAGGCTGATAACCCTAAACCACTGCAGCACAGGCCCAATGATTTTTACATCAAGCAGCCTGATGTACTGCTCTGCCAACTACCAATCCCTTTTCAATATCGATCCATTTCTAAATGAGCCTTCCCTGCTTTGTACCATGAGCAATAATTAAAAAAGCAGCACATTGATTTTAACTAATATTATGAAGGATCTGGATGTGCACATGCTTACAAAATAGCGGACCTTACCCATCATTCATAGCACAACAAAGGATCCTGATTAAACTCTGGACATAGGGAAAAGAGAAATGTGTCTGCAATTGAGCATGTCAAAACTTGTCCCTTTCTGTTTTATTATAAATCTTTTTTTTCCCCTTTCTTGAACTGAAGGATTTGGGTCTTATAATTTTCATTAAAATAAATTAGGAAGTGCTAGACCTTGGGGTGGATGCACAGAGAGAAACTGAAAAAAATGTTCTTCAAAAGAAGAAGATTAAGTGACTGTCTATGTTCTGCTTCAACAAAGTAGAATTACTCCTGTGAAGCAAGTAACAATATTATCCTTTAATAAGCTTTTACCTTATTAATGACGTGTGTGTTTTAATATTAGAAGGCTGGACACATCTGCCAGACATGAAAAACTGAGTTAAGAAAACGTTTGAACTCTCCTAAAAACAAATAAAGCATTGTATTGATAGTTTCATGCACAACCCTATGCATATTTACTCAGAAGTAAGCTTCACCTGATATGGTGAGGTTTGTTTCCTAGTAAGAGATTAGGATTTGCAGCTTTAGGCTGCAACCCTATGCATATTTAGCTTGGAGGAAGTCCTAGTGAACACTGATGTTACTTCTGAGTAAACATTGCATAGGTCGGGCTTAAGGTCCTTTTTATTAAATGAATGAAACATACATAAATGTTAAATGTACACACAAAACATCAGACATTCAAATATGAACAAGAAGCACTGGGAGAATTTAGAAACTAAGTGAGAAGCTAAGAAGTTTTCTGCCATTTTGCTAAAATAAAGCTGTAATCATTCACCCATTTAAAGAGGAGCAAGTCCCATTGAGCAGATATCAGGGACCATTCACAGTACACAATTATAGAGCTATATTCCACTTTAACTGCCATGGCAACATCCTGTGGAATCATAGAATCATAGAATCATAGAATTGCAGAGTTGGAAGAGACCACGAGGGCCATCCAGTCCAACCCCCTGCCACGCAGGAAATCACAATCAAAGCATCCCCGACAGATGGCCATCCAGCCTCTGTTTAAAGACCTCCAAGGAAGGAGACCCCACCACGCTCCGAGGGAGTGTGTTCCACTGCCGAACAGCTCTTACTGTCAAAAAGTTCCTCCTAATGTTGAGGTGGAATCTCTGTTCCTGGAGCTTGCACCCATTGCTCCGTGTTCCAGTCTCTGGAGCAGCAGAAAACAAGCCTGCTCCATCCTCAGCGTGACATCCCTTCAAATACTTAAACAGGGCTATCATATCGCCTCTAAACCGTCTTTTTTCCAGGCTAAACATACCCAGCTCCCTAAGTCTCTCCTCATAAGGCATCGTTTCCAGACCTTTCACCATTTTAGTTGCCCTTCTCTGGACACGCTCCAATTTGTCAATATCCTTTCTGAATTGTGGTGCCCAGAACTGGACACAGTATTCTAAGTGAGGTCTGACCAAGGCAGAATAGAGTGGCACTATTACTTCCCTTGATCTAGACACTATACTTCTATTGATACAGCCCAAAATTGCATTGGCCTTTTTAGCTGCCGCATCACACTGTTGGCTCATGTTCAACTTGTGGTCTACTAGGACTCCTAGATCCCTTTCGCACATAGTCTCATTCAGCCAGGTCTCTCCCATCCTATATTTATGCATTTCATTTTTCCGCCCTAAATGCAGTACTTTACATTTCTCCGTATTGAATTTCATTTTGTTAGCTTTGGCCCAGCTCTCCAGTCTATCCAGGTCATTCTGAATTTTGATCCTGTCCTCTAGGGTATTAGCTACTCCTCCCAATTTGGTGTCATCTGCAAATTTGATAAGTATGCCCCTAATTCCCTCATCTAAGTCATTGATAAAGATGTTGAATAGCACTGGGCCCAGGACAGAACCCTGTGGCACCCCACTGGTCACATCTTTCCAAGACGAAGAGGAGCCACTGCTGAGCACCCTTTGGGTTCGGCCGGTCAACCAATTACAAATCCATTGAACAGTTAACTTGTCTAGCCCACATGTTACAAGCTTGTTTGCAAGAATGTCATGGGGAACCTTGTCAAAGGCCTTACTGAAATCAAGGTATGCAATGTCCACAGCATTCCCTTCATCTACCAAGCTGGTAACTTTATCAAAAAAAGAGATCAGATTAGTCTGGCATGACTTGTTTCTCTGAAACCCATGCTGACTTTTTGTGATTATGGCATTGCCTTCTAAATGTTCACAGACTCTCTGTTTAATGATCTGTTCTAGAATCTTCCCTGGTATTGATGTCAGACTAACTGGACGATAGTTGTTGGGATCCTCTTTTTTCCCCTTTTTGAAGATGGGAACAACGTTTGCCCTCCTCCAGTCTGCTGGGACTTCTCCTGTTCTCCAGGAGTTCTCAAATATTTTTGCCAATGGCTCTGAGATTATATTTGCCAGCTCTTTTAATACTCTTGGATGTAGTTCATCTGGTCCTGGAGATTTAAATTCATTTAGATTAAGAAGGTATTCCTGTACTACCTCTTTACTTATTTTCAGCTGGATTTCCCCTATTGTGTCCTCTGTTCCATTTTCCTCAGGTTGGTCCTCCTTTTCCTTTTCTGAAAACACTGAGGCAAAGAAGGTGTTGAGTAATTCTGCCTTTTCTCTGTCCCCTGTTAGCATTTTGCCATCTTCTCCACGTAGCGGCCCTATCATTTCCTTCTTCCTCCTTTTGCTGCGGACATACCCAAAAAAACCCTTTTTATTGTTCTTAACCTCCCTAGCAAGCCTGAGCTCATTCTGCACTTTAGCTTTTCTGACTTTACTCCTACACATGTTCGCTATCTGTTTGAATTCTTCTTTGGTGATTTCCCCCCTTTTCCATTTCCTATACATGTTCCGTTTAAAACTTAGCTCCATTGAAAGTTCTTTAGTCATCCATCCTGGTTTCTTGAGACACCGCCCATTTTTCTTCCTCAATGGTACTGTTTGAAATTGTGCCTTCAGTATCTCCCTTTTGAGAAAGTCCCATCCGACTTGAGGTCCCTTCTCTTTTAGTATTCTTGACCATGGGATCATCCCCAGTATTTCCCTGAGTTTATTGAAATCAGCTCTCCTAAAGTCAAGAATGCGTGTCTGACTATGCCTGGCTTCTCCTTTCCATTGTATAACAAACTCCAGGAGAACATGATCACTCTCACCTAAGGATCCCACCACTTGCACCCCATTAACAAGGTCGTCTCTGTTGGTTAGGATCAGATCTAAAATAGCTGACCCCCTTGTTGCCTCTTCCACCTTTTGGACCATGAAATTGTCTTCCAGGCATGTAAGGAATTTGCTAGACCTTGTAGTTTTGGCTGAGTTAGATTGCCAGCAAATATCAGGATAGTTCAAGTCACCCATCACTACTACATCTCTCCTTTCTGCATGTATGTTCATCTGTTCTAGAAAGGCAACATCCAATTCCTCCGTCTGATTTGGGGGTCTGTAGTAGAGTCCCACAATAACATCCCTGTTGTTTCCCTCCCCTTTAATTTTTATCCAGATGCTCTCCACCTGGCTTCCAGTATTGATGTCATGGATCACTTCACTGGTGTAAATATCCCTGACATATAATGCTATTCCTCCTCCTTTCCTGTTTGGCCTGTTTCTCCTATAAAGGTTATACCCCTCTATTCCTACATTCCAATCATGAGACTTGTCCCACCAGGTTTCAGTAACGCCTATTATATCATATTTGTTTTGTAGTGCAAGGAGTTCAAGTTCATGTTGCTTATTTCCCATGCTCTGTGCATTAGTGTAGAGACATCTGAGACCATGTGTTCCCTTTACTTGCTCCCTGTGCAAGTTTTTTTGCCTCCCACTGTTGGGTCCTTGCGCTGTTTGCCTTGTTCCCTCTATGACAGTTTGACTATTTTCTCCAGCCCTTTTGCCTTCCAGAATACTGTCTCCCTCCCCCATTTGACTCAGTTTAAAGCCCTCCTGATCAAATTCTTGAGACTGTTGGCAAAAATGTTTCTTCCAACTGTTGTAAGATGCACCCCATCTCTTGCCAGAAGTCCCCCTGCATGGAAGCGCAGTCCATGATCCAAGAATCCAATTTGTTCTCGGCGACACCATCTACGGAGCCAGTTGTTTACGTCGGCTATTTTCCTCTCCCTTCTTGGACCATGCCCTTCAACTGGCAGAAGAGACGAGATGACCACCTGTGCGTTCTTTCTTTCAGCTTCCTCCCCAGGGCCTCATAATCTCTTCTGATCTTGGGAAAGCTGTGCCTTGCAGTATCATTGGTTCCCACATGGACCAAAAGGAAGGGGTAATGATCTGTAGGCTTGACGAGTCTTGTCAGCCTCTCGGTCACATCACAGATCTTTGCCCCAGGGAGACAACACACCTCCCGAGTCATCTTGTCAGGCCCACATACCACTGCTTCTGTACCCCTCAGCAAGGAGTCCCCCACCACCACCACACGCCTCCGCTGAGGCTTCGCAGCTGCTGTTCCTTGCGGTGGTCCTCACAAGGTCCCCTGCTCTACCCCTGAAGTCTGTCCATGCTGTTCTTCCTCGTTGTCCTTGATAAGGGAAAGGGCTTCAAATCGATTCTGTAGCTGCAAGCTGCTGGAAGAATCCCTGGATTTTCTTGTTCTGTGTGTGACATTCCTCCAGCTGTCTACTTCCTGTGTCCGTGAAGTGACCCTCTCCTCCACAGCCACTTCCTCTGTGCGGTCCCCATCCAAGAGTGTTTATAACCTGGGGTTTATAGTTTGATGAGGCACTAGAGATCTCACACTGAGAATGTTAAATTCCCCTTTCTAAACTACAAATCCCAGAATTCCACAGGGTGGAACCATGGCAGTCAAAGGACATTTTCAGACGATCCTTGCCATGCAAGGATCACCCGGGACAGTTTCATTGCAGCAGCGTGGCAGGGGGTTGATTTCAGATGATGCCGTCCCTGCTGCGAGATCATCCGTCCCTCTTGCGCTTAGGCTTGGAGCCTGCTGCACTATATTCGGCAAGATTTTATTCACGGACAACCTCCATGAATAAAATCTTGCTGAATATAGCATGGCAGGCTCCAAGCCTTAGCGCAAGAGGGACGGACGATCTCGCAGCAGGGACGGCGCCGTCCGAAATCGACTCCCTGCTGCACTGCTGTGACAAAACTGTCCTGGGCGATCCTTATGCAGCAAGGATCGTCTGAAAATGTCCAAAGTATGAAAGGCTCAAGATACACTTGCAAAGAGAATTTTGTTTTCTTGTTGCTACTGAGCACAGATGTCCTGAGATATGAAGACAAAAAAACAATCAGTGCTGCAGAAGTGCTTGAATAAGGGAGTTGTTCTCAAGAATGCTCATGTTATTATGTCTTGAATTTATCCATTTGCTCATGCCACTTGTTTTCTGCACCCCGCCCCTCGCTGCTGCTGAAATATGGCACAGCACATGCTCAGCCTGGGTAAAATCAATTACGCCCAAAGGCTTTAATAAAAAGTCAGGTTTTTATTTGGTGCTGATGTTGGCACCAATTGGACTTCCAAGGGGAAGGCTTATCACAACTGTGGTGCCACCACAGAGAAGGCCCTCTCCCATGTCCCCCCACAATGTATCTCCTCTACCAATGGGACAGAGAGGAAGGCCCCTCCAACAGACTTCCATTATAAGGAAAGCATATAGAGAGAGAAGCAGGGGGGAGGTCCCTCAAGTATTGAGCTCCCAAGCCATTTAGGGCTTTAAATGTTATCAGCAGCAGCTTGAACTCAAACCAGAATTGGCAGCTTAATAATAATAATAATAATAAAATTTATTTTTACCCCGCCTCTCTGTTAAAAACAATCGGGATGGCTTACAAAAATTAAAATACAAATACAGATTAAAATCCCTAAATGCCACTCACCCTCATAAAAAGATATTAAACCAGTATAAAATTAAAAAACCAGCTAATCTAAAATCACATTTTAAAAAAATCGATAGCCAGCAAGAGTAAAAGAGGCCAGGAGCTCCTGAGGCAGCTTATAGAAAACACCCATAGGTGCTACCTGTTGGACTACTTTCCAGCCACCTCTTCCTGCTTCATTTTATATGGAATTCAGTGGCATGGCAGTGGAAATGCTTCCACTGTCTGCTTGTCTTTCTTTTCTTTTCATTTTTAGGATAATCATGCTTTAGTCCTGGCTTCCAAGATCACAGTTCTCTTTTAAACAAAGTACATGCTCCCCTAATGTCATGTTTTAGAAGAACACTACTGGGTCCTGAATTCAGTGGCAGCAGTTGTGGTTGCAGAGGTGGGACGCATGTTGATCACCACTATTTTAAAGATTTAGATGGTTTTAATCTCTCTATCAAAAGAACTGCATGCTTCCATATAAATGTATTCATGTGTTTATGGCTTCAGGTGATCTGTGTGTGTTCTCCATCTAACTCTAGCAATGAGGTACATGAGACAGGGGCTTTTAGATAACTGTGCCCATATGTAGTATTATGTGCTTGAAGAAGCTCATCCGGCTTCCTCTTTGCCATGAAGTACCTGATCAAAACACTATCTTTATTTGATCTTGGTGGATGTTTTCAGGTCTGATTGTACAGTCTGGCTCCCATATCTGTGGAACCAATATCTGTAGTTTCAGTTATCTGTGGTTGAAAAAATAGGGACATATACCATAAAGTCATACTGGAAAATGCCTAGAGAGGCATCCTCTCTAGGCATCTTCTAGGTCCCCCAACACAACTCTATGGTATGTTTGTACTGGAAGTCCTTTATTTTATCTGCAGTTTCCAGTATCTGCAGTAAGTCCAGGAACTGAACCCCCATGGATATGGGAATTTTTGGGAATTTTTTATTGGAGTAAGACCATTCTACTAAAAAAATACACCCGACCGCAAAAGGCCATAACAATAATACAAAAACAATACTAATTATTTTCCTCTTTTCTTACTAATACAAAAGTAAATCTATCCTAACACTAATGTATTTTTCCCTTTAATCTAAACACACTATAATCACATTATATTTACACATTATAATTATACCTACTTAGAAATGGAAAAAAACCAATAAAATATTAATTAAAAATAATAATACAAAAAAATAATACAAAATTAATAAAATATTTATTTAAAATATCATTTTATGTTATTGCTGGGGTCGTCTCACTAAACCACGGCCAAAACTTTTTCCAACGATAGCTTGGCAATTTCTCTTTTTCACTCAGAGCTAAATTTTCAATTACATTCTTCACATAATAGGCAGTGCCTTTTACGTCCTGCAGATTTTGACTTTTCACCTCCTTTTGTCTCTGGAAAACTAACCCTAACATCACATAGAGGTTTACCAAGTGCACCGTGGACCAGGGCACTTTCCAAAACCTCTCAGCCATGGCGGAACCAGGTTCCTTCCTCTTCCTCTTTTGGCCCACTGACTTTCTGGGTCCCCTGACACCCTCTGGAGGTTCAGTCCCTGAAAGCACCGTCTCCCAAGCCTGCTGTGCCAAATCTGGCCAATCCAGGACCCGGGCCACCTCCTCCCATGTTTCCCGGGCACTTGGGCAGTCCTGGACAAAATGTCTGATCGTCTCCTTTTGTGCCACGCCACTCAAAATCTCAGCCTTTTTACATTTCAGACGTGGACAGGTCTGCTCATCTTCTGCGGTCCATGGTCTCTTTCCACTCAGATTAAGAACCTGATGATAGAGCCTCCACCTCAAGTCCCACAACTTTTTGGGGACCCTTTTGTCCATGAAATACTCAATTGGGTTAGTCTGGTGATGTAGGTATTCTGATAAATCTAGTTTGGCCTGACGCTTTTGCAAAAACGGGTTAACATAAATCTCCTCCACTATTTTCCTGTACAAACTCCTCTTGATGCTCTGACCTGGTCTGTCTTCCCCCTTCAACTCCTCAGCATGAATTTTATATTTCTTTATGTAAAAAACAAAGTCTTTCAAATAATCTGGTGCTTTCAATTTTTCAGGTAAAGAAAACCTAAAACTTAATGAGCCTTCCTCCCACCAAGTCTTTCCCCATCTAGTCCCTATCCAGCACTCACAAAACAAAACTAGCCAAGCCTGAGGTTGAATCTGACCCTTTTGTAACAGAGAAACTTTCCCAAAGTTTTGAGCAGAAAAGATGGCGATGAACTTAGGTCCCAGGGCTGGGAAGTCTAGGCCCCCTTGTTCTACCTGCCCATAAGCCACTGCCCTTGCCAGGGGGAATGTGGCCATTCCCCAAAGAAACTTGAAGAGAACCCGATCAGCTTCTTTAATCACTGAATCATGGATATGGGGGTCTGACTGTTTTGTCTTTACTGACTGATATGGTTGCTGCTTGACTGGTTACCTTCAATTAATGTTGCCTTGTGTTATATCTTTCAATTGATTTTCAATGGCCACTTAACTGTTAGTGTATTTTACTATTATGAGGTGTTTCTTTTTTTTAAAAAAAAATGGTTTACTGTTATGAGCATCCCATTTGGTTAGAAGACTGCACTGTAAATGAAATTAGGGAATATAAGGAACTGGAGAACTTTTGGAAAAATTGATAGGAAAATACTTTTCCTTTCTATCTGTGAGTTATTTTTCCTGGTTTGTCTTCATTCCAGGAATGTAAACTAGCCCCAATAGAATATATTTCACTGATTAAATTCAAAGATCAGCTATGACAATAAAATGTACACACTACAGTCAGAGATAATATTCCCCAAATATCAGTTGCTGGGGGAAGACAAACCTTTCCTGACTTGAAAATTTCTTGGAACCATCTCACCGGCCACTAATGGAAGCAAGATACTACAGTCTGTTGTAAGGGAAAAGCAAGGGCCTCGACTTATCCAAAAATCCTCTTTGTGAACTGCAGCACAGCTCAGTGTGGCAAAGCCAGATCTGCCATTTTCTCCATCTGGATGTTGGTCTTCTGCTTTTGAGGGGGCCTGGATGAGTGGCCAGTCAACAGATAACCATGGGCAGGACTTTTTCTGTGTCAGACAGTCAATCAGCAGGCTTCACTCTAGTCTACCCGGGTAGAATAAACCATTCCCTTTATAATTCTCCTGGCATTTGTGTTTTGACCATGTCCCTCCTGCCCACTTTACTATATTTTTTCTGTCTTGCTCTCATGTTTTCATGCATGGTTACTCCATTACCACAACTTCAAGGGTTTGACATCAGGCAAGGTCTAGTTTGAGGGAAGCAAGGTCTCTGTGCCCTCTGTTTCCTGGCATGGGGTGTCCTTATGAGATCTTGGGGTGGAGGTAGTCAGGGCGAGCTTGCAGGATTGGCATATCCATCTCAGCCCCATGTCAGGAAAACCACACAGTGGCCATGTATCCACATGGATTCCACAACTGTCATCCCTTGGTTGCCCTTCAGCAGGTGGGTCATGAGTTGGGCTATTGGATGACAGTCAGGTTACCCAGTACCATGATCTGTGCCTTATGCTATTCAGCTGTAAATAATAAAATTATGGGCATTTGTTTCTTAGTCATAATGTGTACTTTTATGTGCCATTCTGAACATTATGAGCTCTCACTGTTGGGTCCACACTTTATTATACACCGGTAATTGTTGCCAACTGTAGTGTGTGTCATAATCTTGTCAGGGAAAAATGGTTTTTGTAGTCCCTGAGAATGAATTTTCACTCTGAGTAAATGAATGCCTGGCCTGATTTTCTACACAAGCCTGGTTGACTTTCAAAGGTTAGACGAAATGTAAACATTACATTAGTCTCAGAGCTTCTCAGCTGTATTATCTCATTTGGATGGCAGCCAGCTGCCAAGCTCCCATGACCAGACTGTGAAAGTTCCTGTGTTATGATTTACTTTCCCTGTTATCTGCTACACTGTGGACTTTTTCAGATGATTCTTGCAGTGCAAGGATTGAGCGGGGGAGGTTCGTAGCAGCAGAGCAACAGGGGGTCAATTTCGAACGATGACGTCCCTGCTGCAAAATCGTCCGTCTCTCTTCCGCTTAGGGTTGGAGACTGCCACGCTATATTCAGGATGTGGCTATACGATCATAGAAAAAATCCGTATGGGGTGCAAAAAATACGAACAGCCTGTCGTTCGTATGCATACGAACTGGCTATACGATTTGTAACCCCCCTAAACTCCGTATGACTCCCTCTTCCCAAAGCTGGCTGGAGCGAACAAACCAAGCGGCAGTTTTAAATCTCCTGTTGCTTTTTTTTTTTTTTTAAAAAAAATAAGGTTCCTGGTTTGTGGACAGTCAGTTTTCCGTATTTACAATATAAAATAAAAATAAATAAACATATAAATTCACGGACTTACCAGACTCTCGCTAGCCGGGAATCCAACATGGCGGGCACTCCCAATTCCCCTCTGTGCTAGCCCCGCACCCTCTACTTGGCCAGCCAATCAGATTACCCTGCCTGTTCATATGTGTGCGAACGGACTGTACAGACTCGTCAGCCATCCGAATGGCGTACGGATTTCTCTTGGCGATCCGCTTTCCCTCCCAAACGCCGCGTGTGCGTATTTCAGGGTGGAAATCCAGGGCCCCCCTCTTTTGCATTCATGTGCATCCGAATGGCCATTTGTACCAAAGCGCAAACTTCCGCACATCGTACGTATTATTTAAATCGTGTAGACGGGACCTCAGCCAAATTTTATTCACAGACAACCTCCGTGAGTAAAATCTGGCCAAATATAGCGCGGCAGGCTCCAACCCTAAGCGGAAGAGAGACAGATAATTTTGCTGCAGGGATGTCGTCGTCCGAAATCGACCCCCTGTTGCGCTGCTGCTACAAACCTCTCCTGCTCGATCCTTGCGTTGCTAGGATCATCTGAAAATGTCCTGTGTCTCTGAGAAGCAGGAAGCAAGAAGCTTTTTCTGCTGAGACAGAGGGAGAAAGAAAAAATGATTTCTTCTTGTAGCTAGACAGCCGCATGTTCTGATGCTGCCAGCATGTAATCTGTTTTGTAGTGAACTAGAACTTTAAAATAAACTGGAAAAGCTTATTTTTTGCCTGTCTCCATGTTTTTACTCACCTGGATATGATCGGGAGCCACTAACTATCACGCTTCTGCTGTTATGCTACTGTTCCCTCTGAGCATGTACAAATTGCCCAGAGGGAATTGCCTATCCTGACAGGATGATGGGCCCAGAACTGGACATATCATGATACCCAGACTGGACATGGGATTGTCCAGGGTGGCCCTTTGCTGTCCAGGTTTGTTACCTATTTCTGGAGCTAATTTTGGAGATGTTTTTTGGGATTCCTATCTACACCTGACAAGTTTGGAGAAGCAGACCATCATCCTGGATGCTGAAACACATGAAAGCTGCTGATGGAGCTGTCTGATGGTCCTAGCTGGTCAGCTACCCTGTTAAGGAATTTACCCAGATGAGAGGGGCTTGATAGTTCAAAGGTGCAGCCATGGCAGTAAGTCCAGGAGGAGAAGGAGGTCTGTCTTTTGAGAGATTAAATGACAAGAATGACCATACTTGGGCTGTGAAATTGGAGGCCTATCTGCACCAGAAGCTGATTTATGGCCCCACCGAAGCAACCACAGGGCCAATGCTTCAGCTGAGGCCAAGTGGGCTGAAGAAAAGGCCAAGGCTTCAATTATCTTGGGGTTAGAGGATAACCAGCTGATGTATGTCAAATCGTGTGTGATGGCTCAGCAATGCTGGGGAGCATTAAGACAGGTTTATCTATGAATCTGCCAGCTCCATGATTATGCTGATGCACAAGTTATACAGGGCACAGCTGCAGCCTGGAGGGGATATGAATGCCCAATTTGCCCTGATGCGTGATCTGTTTGACAGATTGAATGAAGTAAACATGGATTATCATGAACAGGATCAATGTTACATTTTGTTGTCATCCCTTGATGAATCTTATGATAGTCTGGTACACAGTCTGGAGACGATTCCAAGTAGAGATCTGACCATGAACTATATCACTGGCTGTTTGTTAGAGGAACAGAAAAACCGCCTGGACCGTATGCAGGATTTACAGCCGATAAGGTCCAAGCCTAATTCCACAAACAGCTCAGCTGGCTCTAAGGAGTACAATGAAAGTGAAGGAACTGCTTTCTCTGTGAAGGCTAGGGCCTGCTGGAACTGTGGGGAGAAAGGACATATTTCCAAGGATGATAAAATGTAAATCATGCAAGAAGAAGGATGAACATGGTAAGCCCAGCAGAAGAAAAAATCTGGCCAGACTATGACTGTTTCCACTGTGGTTTTAAAGGCAAGGAAAGGACATGAAAAAAGGCTTTCCATCTGGCCACTCGATAGTGGGTGTTCAGAACATATTTCCAACTCTAAAGAGATTTTCGTGGACATTCAGATGGCTAACCATTGCAATGTGAGTTTAGCTGATGGGTCAAAGTCTAAATGTCTGGGTGAGGGTACTTGTTTTGTGTTCTGTCTTAACAAAAATGTTAAAAATGTACAATTTGTTCCTGATTTAAAGATGTGTTTGCTTTCTGTTGCAAAATTAATGCAGGAAGGCTGTGAAATATATTTTATTGAGGACAAATGTTTTGTTTTGAAGGGTGATGCTATTTTGGCTGAGGATGTGTTCCATAATCAATTGTATTACATGTATGATTATCCACAGCAATCTCAAGCTTACTCTGTGATGGCAAATGTCCCTATGCATGACAATTGTGTTCATTTGCTGCATAGGATGTTTGGACATCCCAGTTGCAAGGTCCTTAAACAGATGCCTGACATGGTTAATTATTTAAGGGTACAGGGGTGTGACAGATGTTTGGATTGTGGGGTATGTAACCAATCCAAAAATAAGGTCCTTCCTATTCCAAAATTCAGTGACAGGAGGTCAAAGAGAATTCGGGAGTTGGTGCATGTGGACATGGCTGGACCATTTCCCGAGTCATTGGGAGGAGCCAGATTTGCTTTGGTAATTGTAGATGATTACAGCCATTTCTCATTTTGCTTTATACTCAAGAGTAAGGATGAAACTTTTGAGGTTTTCAGACAATGGTTTTCTTTCATTGAGAGACACTTTCCTGAAAAGCTCTCTGCCCTGCAGACAGACAGCAGGGGTAATTCATGTCACATGAGCTTCAAAGGTGGCTAAAGCAAAAGGGGATTTTCCATAGGCTGGTGGCCCCTCCTCACAATGGAATTGCATAATGTCATTTTGGCATTCTTCAGACTATGAAAAATAGCCTTATGATTGATGCAAACATGGAAAAGAAGCACTGGGGGGAGGCCATGTTGACAGCTAATTATTTGTGTAACCGAATTCCAAGTTCTGTGGTGTCAAATACTCCATTTTTCATGATGTACAGCAAGAAGCCATCTGTGAAGCACATTAGGATCTTTGGATCCTATGCGTGGGTTAACATTCCCAAAGCAGCTAGGAGGAAGGGTGATCCCAAGGCTAGAAGGCTGAGATTTCTGGGCTATGAGCAAGGCAGTAAGGCATGGCATTTTACATTTCCAAATGGCAAAATTCTGATTTCTAGAAATGCTGAGTTTGAGGAGCATGCAAATTGGAGCCATGTGCATTCTAACCTAGAAGTGCTTCTGCCTTTAAGCAGAGATGAGACACAAGGTGACCACCAGCAGCAAGCAGCTGGGTCAGGTGCTAGCTCTTCCAGTCCAAGCTCACACAAACCTTTTTCCCCAAAACCTGAATGGAGAGCTCCAAAGCAGGAGAGAAGTGACACAGATAGTGAGTCCAAAAGTGACACAGAAATGAGCCTATCTTTCCCCGGCATTCTAGCAGAGAGACAAAGGGGGTGCCACCTCAAAGGTTTATTGTGCACAATGTTAGAGTGTGTCAAGTAATTTTTGAACCTGACAGTTATGCTGAAGTCCTGAAGTTGCCTCAGGATGAGCAACAAATGTAGAAATGTGCAGTGGAGGATGAAATGAAATCCATTGCAGACCATGGCATGTATGAAGTGGTACCACTGCCAGAGGAGCAGAAGGCCATTGGGTGCCACTGGGTGTACAAAAAGAAACAAATGCATGATGATAAAGTCAAATACATGGCATGTTTGGTGGCAAAGGCCAATTCACAAATAAAGTATCTGAATTATGATCAAGTGTTTACACCCACTGCCCAGGCCCAAAGTATCAAGATTGCTTTGTCTGTTGCAAGTTTGCACAGGTTCAAAATTAATCACTTTGATGTGGAAACTGCCTATTTAAATGCCTCACTGGATGAGTGCATTTATGTAGAGCAAGCGTCTGGATTTCATAGTGGTAGGTCAAACTATGTGTACAAACTTAAAAATGCTCTCTGTGGTTTAAAACAGTGGCAGGTGTTGGCATCACTGTTTGGATGAACAGCTGAAGAGTGTTGGTTTTGAAAACAGCATTGCTGATCCATCTTTGTACACAAAAGAGGTACCAACCAGAGTTATGAAATCTTGATAACTTTTATGGATGATCTGTGTTTGATCACAAAAACTGAAAATCAAGTGAAAAAGTTCAAAGAGGAACTGGGGCAAGACTCAGACTCAAAGATCTTGGTGAAATACAACACTATTGGGGAGTAGATTTTCAAAGGCTTGAAAATGGTGGTTTCAAAATGAGCCAAACCAAGAAAATTGTGAAGTTGTTGTCTGACTGTAACATGTCTGATTGCAAAAGTGCTCAGACCCCCATGTGTACAGATTTTGTCAATGTAACTGATAACAGGTTGCTTGAATGTCCTGAATTGTTTCATTCAGTAATTGGGAGTTTACTGTACATTTCAATATGGACTAGGCTTGATATTGAATTTGCAGTCAATATTTTGTCCAGGAAGGTGTCAATGCCAACTCAACATGACTGGCAAGGCCTAAAGCAAATTCTCAGATATTTACAAGGCCCTTTAGACCATAGTGTGATGATCAGTTCACAGGGATCCCATGAGTTAAAATGCTATTGTGATGCAGATTTTGCAAATGAAACCCATGACAGAAAATCCACAAGTGGGATGGTCATCATGTATGCAGGCAGTCCTATTTATTAGAAGTCCAGAAAACAAACATCTGTTGCTTTAACTTCTGCTGTAGCTGAATCCGTTTCCTTATCTAATCTGATCTGTGAACTTATTTGGGTGAACCAAGTATTCTCTGACCCGGGCATTCCTATAGAAGAGCCTATAGAAATTTTCGAAGATTCTCAAGCCTGTTCTCAAAGATTCTCAAATGGCGTGTTCGAGGGGGTAAAATCCAGAACAATATGTCAAATTGACATATTGCCCAACTGAGGAAAATTTTGCTGAGTTGTTTACCAAGACTCTGGGTCCCACAAAGCATCACTACCTATGTAACAAACTGGGTATAATGTCTGATATGTGAAAAACATTTACCCAAGTGTAAATTCAGAGGGGTGTCAGGGAAAAATGGTTTTTGTAGTCCCTAAGAATGGATTTTCACTCTGGGAAATGCAGGCCTGGCCTGATTTTCAATACAGGCCTGGTTGACTTTCAAAGGTTAGACAAAATGTAAATATTACATAAGTGTCAGAACTTCTCAGCTGTGTTATCTCATTTGGATGGCAGCCAGCTGCCAAGCTCCCACGGCTGGCCTGTGAAGGTTCCTGTGTTATCATTTACTTTCCTTGTTATCTGCTACACTGTGTCTCTGAGAGGCAGGAAGCAAGAAGCTTTTTCTGCTGAGACAGAGGAAGAAACAAAAAATGATTTCTTCTTGTAGCTAGACGGCCACATGTTATGATGCTGCCAGCATGTATTCTGTTTTGTAATGAACTAGAACTTTAAAATAAACTGGAAAAGCTTATTTTTCGCCTGTCTCCATGTTTTTACACACCTGGATATGATCGGGCACCACTAACTATCACGCTTCTGCTGTTTTGCTACTGTTCCCTCTGAGCATGTACAAGTTGCCCAGGGGGACTGGCTCTCCTGACAAATCTCCCTCAGACGTGGAGACTATGCTGAGTTCTTGTTGATGTGTAGAATGCTTTTATATTCCTTAGCTATGAAATCATATTTGTCTGAAATCGTATGGTTTCTTTGCCAACACATTTCTTACTTTCTCTTAGGATTCTTTATTTGCCAGAACATGGAAGGTGTTAAGTAGTGCTTAGTAAGTGAAGAGGTGATATCATATAGCAGCGTAAAGTCTGTGGAAAGGGGATGATTCAAAATTTTCCAGAGGTGAACATTAGGTTGGGCAGGATTTCACCAGTGTCCTGCACTGGTGCATATTGACAACAGCTGAACCTATCCTGTATAGTCCAACATAATATATAGTCATCCCTTCACATTCACAGGGGTTAGGGGCAGACAACCCGCACGAATGTGAAAAAACGACGAATAAGAAATGAGCCTGCCGGCGAGCGGTTTTCCACCCCAGTCCCTTCCCAAGGCAGCGAGGAGCCTCCTGAGAAGCCCCTGGCTGCCTTGGGAAGGGAGTGGGGTGTAGCACGAGTGTGCCAGCTGGTTCCCTCCCCCCCTTCCTAAGGCAGCAAGGAGCCTCCTGAGAAGCCCCTCGCTGCCTTGGGAAGGGAGTGGGGTGTAGTGCAAGCGCACCAGCTGGTTCCTCCCCTCCCCAAGGCAGCGAGGAGCTTCCTGAGAAGCCCCTGGCTGCCTTGGGAAGGGAGTGGGGTGTTGAGCAGGGGGGGCACAGGCAGCCTTCCGCGAATGATCAAAACCGCAAATGTGAAAGTCACGAATGTGGAGGGGCAACTGTATATGAGCTCAATGAATCCTTTAGTTTCCTATGTGAGGGACTTCCAAAGCAGCAATGCATTTTTGCAATAGACATGCCAAAGGGCTATTTTTTGTTAAGTGTACCCTTTTGTACATGGCATTTTTTCAACTCCCTAATATAAAAACCAAAAAGTGGTGCTTGCATTTGCCCTGTGTTTCCATCTAAGATGCCCTTTCCATAGAAGAGAACACGATGTCCCTATTGCAGAAGAAGGATACTGGCTTAAGAAAAATAGTTGGAAAAGTCCTTAGTTGGTACTGTCAGTTAGCCCACACAATGATGAGATATACTAAATCAAAGCCATATTTTGATTGAATTAATTTCAACAATGACTCTCAAGGAACTCAGATGGCTAAATTACATCAATATAGATTATTACTAACTTCAATCATTTAAATGAAAAGGAACAGAAAGGATAGCTATATTTGCCATGTGGAAGAATAGTGTGAAGAACACTGTAGCACTGCCAGCATCAGGGAGTAATCTCTGTTGTAATCAGTGAAACATAAAATCTGAATAAACATGTAAAGGATTGCACAGATTGCAAACATGCATAAGATTGGAAAGTGCTGGTTATGACCTATGAACAGCTTAGGACCAGAGTACTGAAAGATCATAATTCCCTATATGAGCCTGCCTGCCTCATGAGGGTTTCTCATGGTCCCACTTTCCTAACAGTCCCATCTTCTGAGGATACGTGATAGGGCCTTCTTGGTAGCTGCTTCCAGGCTTGGAATTCCCTCCCACAGAAGGTGAGAGTAGCCTACTCTCTGCTCTCCTTTCATTGGCAGGTAAAGACCTTTTTATTTAAAAATATATTGATGATTAACAGGTCATATAAAGGCCTTTAAGTGAATGGGACTCCCCCCTTTATTTTTATGACTTCCCAATGATTTTGTACTGTTTAAAATTATAGCTGTTTTTAACCTAAGATTTTTTAAAAACTTTTTTATCACCAGCTTTTTAGTTGTGTCTGGTTTTATCCTGGGTGACAAGTGAGATATAAATAAAAGAAATAAATGATAAATAAAATAATAAGTTTAACTTTGCTGTAAGCCTTTCTGGGTCCCTATCCAGCAGGATACAGCAGGCCCATCCATGTGGTTTTTAAATTTCAAAATATGCATTGATTATTCTCTTAATATGTATTGGTTTTATATGCTTTTAACTGGTATTATGTGTTTAATTTGTTGTTGTTCCTCGTTTTGGTGCATGGGAAGAGATAGATAAGAAATAATAATTCTATTATTCTCTGTCCCTCTCTCTCTCTTAACCAAGCAAACAAATAATAAACATATTAATACTGACAGGTGAAGAAATCACAACATGGAGTGAAGATGAAGGATTAAGGCTTCTATTCTTACGTACAGTTAAATCTCATCAGACTCAATACTTATTAGTTGTTATCACATTACACTGTTATAACGCTATTATTCCACTTTAATTGCTATGGCTGCCTTCCATGGAATCCTGGGATTTGCAGCTTAGGGAGGGGCATTTAGAACTCTCAGCCAGAGAACTCTTAGGCCTCACTAAACTACAAACCCCAGAATTCCACAGGAGGCAGACGGGGCAATTAAAAGTTGAATAATAGCACTATAACAGTCTAGTGTGATAAAATCCATACTTGTGGGTAAACATGCACAGGACTGCACGGTAACTCTTGCAAGGCAGAAAGTAATAATATTGTACAGTGCTATTTTTTTTTTTAAATGATGATTATTATTTCCCTTCATGAGTTTAGAATCTGTTTTTGAGGTCCTGAGAACTAGCTTAATAAACACAAGAATGCTGTATACTCCATTCACACCTAAAGGTAGTCAAAGACACTTCACAATAGCTGGGATTCCCCAGATCTAAATTTGTCTCTATAACCAGAACCATTTCCAGAGAAACATGAGTTAGTGCAGTGGAGAGCTGCTAAAGCTGACTGTGGTAACTAAGTATGCATAGATTGAATAGACATCTACCCATGGCTAGACAACAGGTAACCACTATGTGGTAATCAACATTCAAGATTAAGCAGAGTCGGGCTGTCCTTTTCCAAAGAGCATGGAGAGAGGAGGAAGGAAAGTGACATAAATACATCAACTCTCCTCCAGACTTCCAAATTTTGAAAATTAGTCTTGGAATGTTAACAGGCAATGTTGCTATGAATCAAGGGCAAATTTAATCTTTTATACTCAATAGTTTGGCTGTAGTCCAAGAGGCTCTTCTGTACAAATGCTTCTGTAAAGTCAATCCAGGTATAGTAACCACAGCATAAAAAATAAAGATCATCCTCATGCTGTAAGCTCACAAGGAAACCAAATAGTGACAGGACAAAACCAACAAAAAGTATGCCAAAAATGCCACAGGGAAATAAGAATGCAAGAAAGCACACACAAAAGACCAAAACATGTAGACAAAGAATCATATTTTCTAAGAAATAATACTTGGGGGTAACTATTTATAAATAATTAGGTATGTGTAATCAATTCCTTTTTTCCAAATAATAAACATATAACTATATTATATCAAAATTGCAACTTAATGAAAGACAACACCAACTTTTGTGGTTACCCTCCTTTTCAATGTCACTTCTATAGTTAAATGATGTGGCCTCTCTACATGGTGAAGAAGGAATATGGTTCAAGTGCTGATGTATTCTTTGCCTTATTCTGCTGCCTTCAACTCTAATGTAAGCATTGAGGTAATATTTGTGCAACTGGGAGGTGCGTGTGCTCTGTCCCATAGGTCATAGGTTGTAGAAATTCATTTTATAGTCAAAACTAACTATTCAGTCCCTCTGGACAAACAGAAAGTAATGTTAATTTTCAAAATTATGAATACAATGGTATCTAAATATTTTTATCCTTAGAACTATATTTGTAATTAATCATCTTTTTAAAGTAATTTCCAAGCTTTGCAAAAAGGAATAGTGTATATGAATGGGAGCCAGTGTGGTGTCGTGGTTTGAGTGTTGGCCATTGTGAGTTTGAATCCCCAATTTTATGGGACAAGGTGCAGAAAGTCTAAATATTGTTCCTTCATGATGTCTACCAAATTAATGTCTAGTCACTATCATGGTCACTATTGATCTACCTTGCTTTCAGCATAGGATAACTGTGAAGGTATACAGTTGGCCATTGAAATCCACTGGATGACCTCGGGCAAGTCACACTCTCTCAGTCTCAGTGAAAAACAAACCCTATTGAACAAATTCTGCCAAGAAAACCCTGTGACAGTTTCACCTTAGGATCACATAACTCAGAAATGACTTGAAGGCACACCACCACCACCACAACAACACATGCATAGTGTTTTTGTGCTGTATACTGTCACAGTTATCCTATGCTGAAAGCAAGGTAGATCAATAGTGACCATGATAGTGACTAGACATTAATTTGGTAGACATCATGAAAGAACAATATTAGACTTTCTGGCCATCTAGTCCCATACATTTTCCAGGCTGGGGGAAGGAGCAAGGAATGTACTTGCACATCTTGGTATGTCAATGATGGATCCTATCTTTTGTTCTATGAACAGGACAGAATTGCATTCATAGAATGGTTCTTTCTTGAACCTTGTTCCCTCTTTAGCCACCTGTGCCTCCCAAAATATGCACCTGAAGTTCAGGAGACCTCTGAAACAGAAAGGCATATGACAAACAAGGCTGCAACAGGAAGGAGTAATTGCTGAGAACAGGGAGAAATATTAATGGAAGTAATGACCGCCACCACCCCAGAGCTGCATGCAGAGTTACGGCAGGAGAGGTGCTTTCATGACTACACAGGGGACAAGCAAGACAATTGGCCACAGCATTGCATGCTGTGGCTGGGAGGAGGCAGGGGTGGGGCCTACCTTATTTAGGTTCCTGCCACCCCTGGCCACCTTCTCTTTCGAGATGGGCTGTCCTTGAGGCTTGCACTAGGATGGAACCCTCGATAGAAGTCAATGCGGCTTAAGGAATTCCATCCTGGTGCCTCGCCTTCTAGTAGTCGGTACCTGGGGGACATCCCATATCTTTGGATCCCCCTCAGGGCTCAGGTGTTTCACCCAGGGAAGCTGGGAGATGTGTCTAGGGAGACCATCAGCTCAGCTTGTCCCGCATTGGGTGTTCCCCTATGGTTTGTATACCTCAATAAATAAATAGATAGGACAGATAATGAATAAAGTGGCCCATATTTCAACCCAACCTCTGTGTCTTGGCTTGTTATTTCATGTGTTGATAATTAATGAGCACACACTTGGAGCTGCATGCAGAGTTATGGCGGGGGAGGTGCTTTAATTACTACACAGGGGATGAGCAAGATGATTGGCCATGGCATGCCATGCCGTGGCTGGCAGGAGGTGGGGCTGAGCCTATCTTATTTAGGTTCCTGCTGACCCTGGCCACCTCCTCTTTCTTTGTGATGACCCACCCTCCTGCCTCTGTCATAGTATAAGTTTTTCTGTTTGCTTCATGGGCCTGGTAGGAATTTTTACTCTCTTTTCTGGGGGGTGTTTTGCCTGCCTCATACAGTCACTTTGGACTTGGATTATTGGTTCTGGGTGAGGTCATAAATAGATGGCCACTTGTCAGGGAGTGGGGGAGATGGGGTACTCGTCAACCCCCCTTTTGTGGGTTGAAGGATGCGCTTATCAAACTGCACCTGCGCACCATGCAGCGAGATGGGCTGTATTTGAGCTGGCACTAGGATGGAACCCTCGATAGAAGTCAATGAAGCTTGAGAGATTGCATCCTGGTGCCTCGCCTTCAGTAGACAGTGCCCAGGGGACATTCCATGTCTTGGGATCCTCCTTGGGGCTCAGGTGTTTTGCCCAGGGAAGCTGGGAGATGTGTCTGGGGAGACCGTCAGCTCCAGCTTGTCTTGCACTGGGTCTCCCCCCCCCCATGGTTCATATACCTCAATAAATAAATAAATAAATAAATAAATAAATAAATAAGACAGATATTGAATAAAGTGGCCCATATTTCAACCCAACTTCTGTATCTTGGCTCGTTATTTCATGGGTTATTTCATGTGTCTTGGCTCATTATTTCACCTACTCATGCAAGTGCAAGTTTGGCTCTAAGCCACATGAATTTATTAAGGCTTGTAAGCCTCAGACTGCAGTCTCAGAGTTGACAAATTGGATCTCCTATCTCCTCATGGCTTTTAGTTCAACTGCTAAACAGTGGCTAGGCAAGCTAATCCTACTCATGTGAATGAGCATTTGAGACTTTGCCCTGCTTATTCTAAGCACCTATAAATACTTTCTATTCACCCCAAGATCTTAGGCTGTCTGACCAACATATTTCTTGAAACTGTGTTCTTCACACAGTGTTCCTTACAATGTCTTTACATTATTTTGGTCCCTTTACATAGGCTCATAGAATCATAGAACTTTGTTAAACTTTATTTAAACATCTGCTTCTCAAGTCTCCTCCCCCTTCTCCCACCATGCAAAGTCCTCCCAGAAGTCAGCACTGCTAGAGAACCTAGGGCCCAGAAGCTGATCTCTGCTTAATTTAAGCTTATTCTAGCTATGTTGATGGTTGCCACTGTAATATGAAGTGAATCCTTACAAGAAGCCCAGAGACCACAAGTGTTGCTCACTGGACCTTGGAAGGTTGCATTTCTCAGACATCCACTTGACAAGTGTTTTATCTTTGTAAAACCAAGAAGTACATCCAGAATCACTGTTGGTTTTAAATAAAATACCTCTCCAGGCCTTTAAAAAAAAAAAAGGCTAGGAGGGGCAAAAAATATGGTATGTTGAGTATATTTTGATTTTTTTTTCATTTTTATATTTTTAGTGAGGGTTATGAACATGTTAACAAGTAGAACTGGGAAAATAAACATATAACTGTGGGACACATACATTTGACAAGATGTCCAAGTGTGTGTGTATCTGTAAATTAAATGTAATAACAGGGAAACTTTGGAGAACAGGCTCACAGATGAACACATACAAAAATTATATGAATTATAAATAGACTGATCTGCCCATCCCTATGATAAAAAGACAAAACTGTATTGGGAATAGTATATAATCTTGCAAGCATAGGGAAATAAGATTTTTTTCTCTCTACAGAATGTGCTAGAGGTGATGTGCTATTCCTACAAACATATGGAAAATAACACCCTCTAAGCAAAAATATTATCTATGCATCTCAGATTTTGGATTTCAAGGATACAGACCATTACTGGATCATCCTCACTGCATACAATAGAAATGTGGTTCTGTAAAACCAAAATGGATCTTACATTTTGCCTTAATCTACTATAAAACAAATGTTAGTATCCCAAGGGACACAAAATACTGATGAATATTACTGTATAGTGTGCATTGTGTCTGTCACTGTGATAAGCACTCTTAGACTGTAGGAAACATGCAGTAACAATTCATGGGAAATTCCTTTAACCAGCAGAAAGGAAGTTTGCACTTGTTCCTTGCTAGATTGTTTTAAAAATAGACTATTCATATCTTCCAGGTATAACGGAAGTAAACATTCACAACAGATATTCTATCTGAATAATGCCATGTGCTAAAGAGGTATAAATATGAATTTGGGTGTTTGTCAGACAAAATACACAAATACACATCCAAGTAACAGTAAACAAGCTTTAATATCACTATTTACTCCAGCATAACTTCTATTTTTAAAAAATGCACAGAGAATCTCTCTGGCTTTTCTTTGCAAACGAAGATTTAGGAAGGACTCATCCTGCGCTTTCTGCAAGTGCGCTGATGACTAAAAAGGCCAATCCGAGATAAATAAGTCCGGTTGCAGAAAGCACAGCAGAAGGTCTCCTTGGGTGATGTTTTTGGGTTGTGATTCTTTCTGCGTTGTCGTTTCTCTTCAAGACTTGTTCATCGTGAGTTCTCAAATAAGGCTGCAGCATTGTGGATAGTGCGTCTCCATGCCTTCCGAGGTGAGGCCAGGGCAGACCACTGTTGGTGATCAATTTGGCCGAGCCTGAGGTGTTGTTTCAGGGAGTCCTTGTATTGCTTTCTTGGAGCACCCCTCTTGCGTTGACCCATGGCGAGTTCACCGTAGAGTAGTATTTTTGGGAGGCGATGGTCCTCCATCCTAGAAACGTGCCCTGCCCAGCGCAGCTGCGTTCTCAATATCATGGCCTCAATACTGGTGATCTCTGCTTGCTCAAGGACAGCAACATTTGTCACATAGTCAGTCCAGTGTATATTTAGGATTGTGTGTATACAGCGCTGATGAAAGCGTTTGAGGAGTCGTAAGTGTTGGCGATAGGTGACCCATGTTTCAGGCCCGTAAAGGAGAATAGCCAGTACAATGGCTCTATACACATTGATTTTTGTGCTTCACCTCAGGTGTTTGTTACTCCAGACTCTTTTGTAAAGTCTTCCAAATGCACTATATGCCTTTGCTAATCAGTGATCGATCTCTTTGTCAATCTTGGCATCTGAGGAGATGATGCTTCCAGGTAGGTGAGCTGCTGAACGAACTTAAGCACAGATTTGCCTACGGCAATGTAGGGATGGTGGTGTTCATCATGTGGTGCAGGCTGGTAAAGAACTTCTGTTTTCTTCAGGTTGACTTCCAGCCCAAACAGCTCTGCAGCTGTTGCGAAACAGGATGTTAGGTGCTGCAGAGCTGCTTCTGTGTGGGCAACAAGGGCAGCATCATATCTGGGTGATCTTAGAGGATTTTATGAAGCTCTTAAAGCAGTGTTTGGACCTACTTATCAGGTCCAAAGCTCCTTATACAGTACAGATGGTCAAACATTAATTACTGATAAAGCCTCCATCCTGAATCGATGAGCTGAACACTTTCAAAGTCTCTTTAGTGCCAACTGAGTAGTCCAAGGCTCAGCTATCCAACATATGATACAAAAACTGATGAAAAATTAATTGGACATAGCTCTCACTTTGGAAGAGACCCTTAAGGCCATACAGCAGATGAAAAATGGCAAGGCAGCTGGGATCAATGGAATCCCACCTGAAGTTTGGAAACACCGAGGTCATGTACTCCATGGTAAATTCCACGAACTCCTTGTGAATTGCTGGGGAAAAGGGGAACTGCCATCAGATCTCCGAGATGCTGTCATCACAGAGAATACTAGAGAATAAAATATTAGCAACGAAATATCCATGGTATCACAATGCATTTTCCAAATGATCACCTTTGATTCTGCAGATGTTCTAGATTCCCAGAATCCCTAATCATGGTCCATGCTGGTTAGAACTTTTGAGTTGGAGTAGCAAACATCTGGAGAGCAAAGTTTAGGAACTACTGACTGAGATTTTTTCCCCCCAAAAGGGCACAGAAACCTTCAAATTAACAAGCACTCAGCTAAAATGGTCACTCCATTTTCTCAAGAGACTATAAGGATGCAAATCTTTGTTTATCTCATTCTCTTGTGTGAGAATGAAAAAAACAACTCAGAATTTTTCTCCTTGCTGAGCAAGATAGAGAATATTTTTGGTACATGGTCAATTGACTTTGTGGGACCTTTCTTGCAGAATTTGTGCAAATTATTTTTAAATAAAACACAATTGTTGCACAGACTATTCAAAAGTATAAGTACTATATGGTTTGTTTGTGCCTTGCTGACCAATAATCATGCCTTTCTGTGCTTACTTTGTGTCTGTCTTTATCTGTTTTTTGCTTAACAAAAAGAAAAGAGACTAGGGCTTATCTATGTGGGCAAAATATGCCAGCTCCCCACACTGTATTCCAGCCCTAGATCAGACCTGATGTTCCCCCAGCATGAAACCAAGATGGAGTCCATACTGGCATGCTGGCCTGTCCCTTCAGCTGCCATCACTGCTGTCTGTCTCACATTCTCCAAAGTCAGGAAGGGGGTCCATAGCATGTAAGCAAGACCCCCTGCATGTGACCACCCTTGGTCACATGCTGCAGGCCTGCTTCCTGGCTACAGAGAGTGTGATGCAGACATCAGCAGCAGAGATGGGTTGGCATAGCAGTATGGCCTCCTGCAGTCCCACAGGGCCTCATCCATTTCTTCTTCAATGAAGAGGTAATGGTTTAATGGGTTTTACCCAGTCTCCCCCTGTCTTTGCCCCAGAGATCATGAGGACTGCAAAAGCCCTGCATTGTTTGGACTACAAGGCTCTAAGCAGAGGTAAGATGGGTAAATTACCTGTCTAGACAAGCCCTAGTTTTCCATAGAGGCTTCTTGTACAAATTACAGAGACCTTGGACCTCCCAAAGTGCTCATTGTTTCTCTCTAGTCTAAGAGGAGAAAAATCTTGTTATGGTTGGTGATTCTTGAAAGTATCTTGACACATTGAAACATTGTTTGTTGACAATGAGAAATTTGGCAAATATTCATTGTATCCCAAATATGGACAGGTGAAGAAACTTTACATTCCAACTCCAGCCTTGACTTCTAAAACAATAAATTCCTATGTCACTGGCTATGTTTCATACACACTCTTGGCTTGCTGTGCTGATCCTACTTCCATTAAAATACATTTGATTCAGATCAATGGCATTGACATGCAAGTAAATCTGTGTCAGATTGAGCTGTGAGGCTAAAGTAATCACTGTGTAGACTACAATCAGCCACTGCTTCTTCAAAACTGGATTTGTTTACATACAGAATAATTCTAGATCACTATATTCATGTGTTTAAAACATGCTCCTGCTAACAACTAGTTTCAGACATTTGCAGACACATACAGAACCGCTTCATGATATATGGTTCCACAGACTGGGGAGAATTTAATTGGCTTTGTGGTTTAATGCAAACTTTCCAAGATTTGCAAATTTATTCACAAATTTGATAGAAGGGACTTGGCCAGGAGGATGGGAGGGTGTTCTTTTAAAAGAACGTGGAAAAAAGCAAAACTAACAGCTTTGCCAAACCAGGCAAATTAGGTTATCAAAACCTGCCTTTGGCTCCCTTTGTAGTTGACCATGTTTGTGACAACAGATTAAGGGTGCCACCTCCTTCTTTGTGACAGGTTTGTGACCAACACAATTCAAAGTGCTGGTCTTGACCTATATAGCTCTATAGGGCTTAGGTCCAGACTATATGAAAGATCGTATCTTCCTCTATGAACCTGCAAGGATTTTACAGTGTTCAAGGGAAGGCTTTCTCAAGGGCCACCACCATCACAGGCTCATTTGGTGAGGACATGAGAGAGAGCCTTCTCAGTGGCTTCTCCTACCTTCTGGAATTCCCTCCCATGGGAGGCTAGGCTGGCCTACTCCCTGCTTTCATTTCACCGGCAGGCAAAAACATTATTCAAGTAGGCCTTTGATGTATGACTATGCCCATCGAGCTTTTATTATGGTGTGGATTTTTTATGTTGTCTTTATTTGTTTCTATTTATTTTTTTTACTTTGCATGACTTTCCTTAATTTTAATTGGTTTTAACTATGATTTTAATTGTTATGTGAGCTGCCTTGGGTCCTGCTTCAGGAGAAAGGTGGCATATAAATTGCACAAACAAACAAATAAAAGTGTGAAGTTGAAGGCTTTCATGGCCAGCATCCATAGATTTTCCTTGGTTTTTTTCCCCAGGCTGTGAGGCCATGTTCTGGAATAGTTTTCTTCTGACATTTTGCCTGCATCTGTGGCTGGCATCCTCAGACCTGTTGTCCCCCCCATCCACAGATGCAGGCGAAACGTCAGAAAGAAACTATTCCAGAACATGGCCTCACAGCCCATGGTGGGGGGGGGGGAGACAAGGAAAAGCCACAAACAAATAAAAGGTTTCTCTGTTTAAATAGCCCCTTTGCAGAAAAGTACAACATTATGCAGTCCTCTCCACACTGCTAATAGATATACCTATTGAATTTGTCCAGTGCAGATGACTGAGATTTTAAAAAAAATTCTTTTTGACAAAAACTCATCCCAATTTGTAAATTTGTTCAAATATTAGACTGAAAGTACTTCAAATTTGTATTTTTTTAAAAAAAAAAATCTGAATATGGAAGAATGCCAAAGGACAGATCTGTCCATCTTTATCTTAGACTACCATATATGTGTAGCAATTATGATTTATAACCTGTTACTTTCCAAAGAACTCTAGATATCATACTACAGTGCATTCAAGATGGGTAAATATATCTTCTACACTGCACAAATTTAGTATATGAGCCCTCATATATTCCCCTCTTTCAAAGAGTCTACCACTCCTGCCCTCCTTTTCATATAGCCAAAGTATCAATAATGGTTGTGGACAACTTTATTCCATTAGTTAAAATTGGCTGATTGTTGATTAGATTGTAAGTATGAACAAACATAAAGGCATTAGTCTGTTAAAGCCATGTGAATATTACAGGTGTTAGTTATGTTAAGTCAGTGATCATGGGGTTTTAGAGTCAATAGATAGATTGTTCCAGGATAATGTAATTGAAAGTGTGCCATTCATAATTCATATATTGCCATTGACAATAATGGGGAAAAAATCTGAAGGGTGAAGGAAAAATTGAAGGGGAAAAACCACTTGATGTAAATCACAAACCATTTAAATCAAGTTTCTTCCAAATGAAATGGTTTAATATCACCATGCAGTGTGTCTGATCCTTGCAGTCTATGTGCCCATGGGTAAAAATTTGAGTTCTTTTTCTATACCACCCATGGTATATAGCTCTAATGAGCAAAGGAGAATGGTCTTTGAACAAGCAGCATGTTCAGAAGCAAAGCATATTTACCATTCATTGAAATGACAGAGATAATGGTGAAAAGCAATACATGATTATAAAAACAGTGAATAATGTAAAACATGAAGTAGTAATAATGGTTACAACATAATAACTCAAGCAAACATAGTATGGCTATTGAATAAGAAAATCAAACAATTGCTAAGGCACAACTACAGAAGCAATGATAGCATGGATAAATAAGATATAATTTAGGAAATGAAGAATGACTATAGAATGCTGTTACACCCTCCAGCCCTTCTACCTTTATAGCCAAACTAGATATAAAGGTTATTAAATTGCTAAGGATTAAATGCAGTGTATTGCAGAAGAAGGAACAGCCACCCCCTGGAGCAGAATAAATGGTTTGAGCCAGGGGAGGTGTTTTAATGAGCACATGGGGATGAGCCCAGGATTGGCCATGGCGTGCTACACCATGGATGGGAGGAGACAGGGCAGAGCACACCTATTTAACACCTTGCTGCCCCTGGCCACCTCCTCTTTCTTTTCAACAATCTCGGTTTCTGTGTCATCAGGAGACTCTATTGATACTGCATTACGCAGGCTAAGTAGTTGCTGGGCAGTGTGCTTGTAGCGTGTGTGCATATGTGAGTGAGACTCACTACCCAGCTTAGTGGGGGGGGCGTGTTGGTGAGTCTGTGAGTGTGGATAATTGGTTTGTTTGTTTGTTTAGGTTAAGACTGTTCGGGGTGCTTGGGAATTGAGTATTCATTGCCTAAGATAACTTTATGAAATTCATGGGGTCACCAGAAGTCAGCAGCCAACTTGAAGGTGCATGCACACACACATACACACACACTCAGGTACAATCTTAATCAAATGTCTAATGAATGAGCCAAAGTAAAAATGATACAAAATAGAACAATTTTCTTTTAATTGTTGTGTTTTTAATTGCTTATAAAAATTGTTTGCTTTAATTCATTGGTTTTATACTATGGTACTGTCTCATCCATTTTGTTTTTAGTGCCTGTTGTGTCTCAGAGAAAGGGGAGTAAAATCTAATAAATAGAATTCAAAACATGCTTTATTAAATGAGGAAATTGTTTGAAAATAGGTGTACATTAAGCAAAATGCACAAATATGTGTACATGGGGGAGATGTACATACCAACGTATGCACAAATTTCCATATGGGAACAAACAATATCATTCACACCCAATATGAAAGGACAGAAAGAAAATTTAGTAATATATCACATTTGAAGGCTTGTCTACATAGATGAAAAAAATCTGCTTCAAATCATATTTTCCTGGTCATCAATGACCCTACACACATCTTGTTAAAGCAAAGTGAGCATGTCATTACCAGCCACTTATTTTCCCTATGAGATCACTTTGGTGTAAAAGGGCAGTCCTGTATGATCATTTGTCCTGTAGTTCACATTAATTTTGGCCACAAGGCCATGGCCACTCTGCTTTTATTTTTTCTTCCTGTCATGCATGCGAATATGAAAATATACAAATAGGCAGAGGAGCACTAATAATGATATACAAGTATCTGCACAAACATGTCAGGGATGATGGGAGTTGTAGCTCTTCACCTCTGGCTCAAACTCACCACCTTATTATGCAGCAGAGCCGACCAGCTTAGATCAGTGGTTAATGCTTTCCTCCAAAGCAGCAGAGTTTCAGAGAATAGGCTGAAGATCCTGACAAACTCTCCAAGCCTTCTCACTCTTCTCCAGGTGTCTCCAAAACGTCTCCAGGATTCACTCAGGCAACTCAGTAGTCTTATATAAAACCTACTTTATTCTTCTATATAAATATACTATATGGTCAACAAACCACAATCTCTACACACTACTCCACAATATCTCCAAACTACTCCACCTCTACTCAACAACAATACATTGGCAAACATTGCAATTTTATAGCCATTGTTTATCACCACCCACTAGTTAGTTTCCACCCAGTGGGTGTGTACTTCCATTCTGAATGGTCCACGTAGTTCCACTCATACTTAAGACCAACCCATGTATTTCAACATTTCACCTTGTACATTTAATGATTCTCAGGTGTTTCCATTCTGCATTCAGTACCTCTGTCCTTGGTTCTCAGGACTTCTAGATTACATTAGCAGTTTCACCTGTGTAGCTTCATAATTGCTCTTGCTTAGTCATTGTGACTTTCACATACATATTTTATTTCTTTCACTGTATGTTCCATGTTGCATTTTCCTTAACAATCCCCTCCGAAATAAAATATTGTATGTGTCTTACAATGTCATTCCAACCATTTGTGTCAGCCTTTCATGTTTTTCTGCTGTCAATGCTTTTGTGAAGAAATCTGCTATGTTGTGTTGTGTTTCTATATATCTCAATTCTATTTCACCCTTCTGAACCATGTCTCGCACATTTTGATATCTTACACCAACATATTTTGTTCTGTTCTTCAAACTTTCAGTTTCAGCCATCGCTATGCATGACTGTGAATCTTCCAGAATTTCCACTGGTATCTTGTAACTTTCATTTAAATCATTTAGCAATTGCTTAATCCACTGTACCTCATTCAAAGCAGCGAATTCTGCTTCCGTCGTGCTCAATGCTACATTAGTTTGTTTTCTACTTCTCCAAACTATTGGGCTTTCACTATATTTAATTATCATTCCTGTAACTGACTTCTTGTCTCCTAATTCTGATGCAAATGAACTGTCTACATAACAATCTAGATCTGAACTACTGCTTCTTATAATCAATTTCCTATCTAAGGTTCCTTTCAAATATCTCAATAAATGTTTTACCGCTATCCAGTCTTCAATTTTTGGATCATTAACCCTTCTAGACAATACATTTACAGCATAAGAAATGTCTGGTCTGGTGTGGCAAGATATGAATTGTAAAGATCCTATTATACTTCTGAAGAGAATCTTGTCCTCAAAAGCTCTAGTTGTTTCCTCAGACACAAAACCAGTTGTCATTGGAGCTCTTACTATTTTTGCATTCTGTAATCCACACTTTTCAATCAGTCTTTCAATTTTATTTCTCTGACTTAATAAACAATGTCCTTCTTCTGTCCATTCAACGCAAATACCTAAATAAGACTTCAATACACCTAAGTCCTTCAAAACAAACTTCTCAGACAATTCTCTTTTTACTGACTCAATTTCCTGTTTTGACTTTGCTGCTACGCACAAATCATCTACATAAATCACTAATACTATGTCTCCTTTTGTATAAACACAAGCATCTGCAATGCTCCTCTTGTAACCTAGCTTAACTAGCTCATCATTGATGCACAGATTCCACGCTCTGGCACTTTGTTTTAAACCATACAATGCTTTCTTTAATTTATATACTCTCTGACTACCATTTTCTTCGAAACCTTGTGGCTGCTCCATAAACATTTCTTCATCCAAAACCGCATTCAAGTAAGCTGTTTCAAAATCAAAATGCTCTACAACTGAATTCCTTTTTACTGCTACAGCTAGAACCATTCTCAGACTTTCTGGCTTTGCAGTTGGAGAATATGTCTTATCATAGTTCTCATACTGCTGTTGTGCAAAACCCTTAGCCACTAACCTAGCTTTATATTTGATACTTCCATCTGGCATTTCTTTCCTTTTGTATACCCATTTATAACCAATTACTTTCTTGTCTTTGGGTCTGTCAACAATTTCAAAAACATCTTTATTTACCAGGCAACCAAACTCATTATCCATTGCATCAAACCATCTTTCCTGTTCTTCACTAGAATAACTTTCCAATTCTTAAAAACTTTCAGGCTCTTCTACTGCTAAACAAGCTCTTGCCTTTGTCACAACAAACCTATCTGGAGGTTTTCTAACTCTATGACTATGCCTGGGAATAAAATCTGCTGTTCTGTCTCTTTCATCTTCACTTTCTCTACTAGGAGTTGTAGTTCTATGACTAAATCTCTTGTCTTCAGTCATTCGACTAGTAGTAGGCCTAGATGCTATCGCATCATTGGAAGAACTACCACTGCTGCTAGGTGATGCTTCCTGCTTAACTGAAACCCCTCCATTTCCTGAGGTTGGTTCAGTTTGTGCTTCTGGCTCATTTGAACTCCCTAATCTCAAAAACACTTCTTTATTGGCATGCAGTTTGTCCCAACCAGCATGTCTCTCGAAATTTGCATACCTAGAATACTGCACTTGTTTTCCATCCAAATGAAACTTGTAGCTATTTCCAGAATACCCCAAAAACCTAAGCCTTTTGCTTTTGGGTTCTCCTTTCCTCCTGAAACATGCAGGTGTGTAAACATGAGCAAATTGTCCAAAAACCCTTAAGTACTTGTAATTTGGCATTCTCCCATACAATACCCTGTAGGGAATGTCTTCAATTTCTGAATGATACAATCTGTTACTGATATGTATTGCAGTCAAAGTTGCTTCTGCCCAAAAACACCCCTGCATCTGCCATCATACAAGCAGTAATTCTTTTTATATATTGTATTTTCTTCTCTGCTAACCCATCCTCACTAGGACAAGCAGGGTTTGTAGTTTCATGCCTTATTCCCACCTTTTGAAACCAGTTAAACAATTGATTATTTAAAAATTCTCCTCCTCTATCAGTAATGATGGTGCCTACTCTGCTATCAAATTGTCTTTCCACCATTCTTACCCATGCTTTTAAACTTTGCCCAGTGTCAGATTTGTTTTTCATTATTCTCACAAATGCAAACCTTGTATACCTATCAACAATTACAGTCGTCCCTTCACATTCGTGGGGGTTCCGTTCCGCGGACCCCCGTGAATGTGAAAAATCCGCAAATAACAAACACCCCTCCCCCTCCCTCCCCAGGCCTTCGTGGGGCCTTGCTAGGCCCCACGGAGGTCTCCCCGGCCCTCCCTCCCTCCCTCCCCAGGCCTTCGCGGGGCCTTGCTAGGCCCCACGGAGGTCTCCCCGGCCCTCCCTCCCTCCCTCCCCAGGCCTTCGTGGGGCCTTGCTAGGCCCCGCGGAGGTCTCCCCGGCCCTCCTGCCCCCCCTCCCCAGGCCTTCGCGGGGCCTTGCTAGGCCCCGCGGAGGTCTCCCCGGTCCTCCCTCCCTCCCCAGGCCTTCGCGGGGCCTTGCTAGGCCCCGCGGAGGTCTCCCCGGCCCTTACCCCTCCCTCCCCAGGCCTTCGCGGGGCCTCCGGGGGTCCCACGAAGGCCTCCCCACCCCTCCCCAGGCCTTCGTGGGGCCTCCGGAGGGTCTCCGGGGGTCCCGTGAAGGCCTCCCCACCCCTCCGCAGGCCTTCGCGGGGCCTCCGGAGGGTCTCCGGGGGTCCCGCGAAGGCCTCCCCACCCCTCCGCAGGCCTTCGCGGGGCCTCCGGAGGGCCTCCGGGGGTCCCGCGAAGGCCTCCCCACCCCTCCCCAGGCCTTTGCGGGGCCTCCGGAGGGCCTCCGGGGGTCCCGCGAAGGCCTCCCCACCCCTCCCCAGGCCTTCGTGGGGCCTCCGGAGGGCCTCCGGGCGTCCCGCGAAGGCCTCCCCACCCCTCCCCAGGTCTTTCACGGGGCCTCTGGAGGCCCCGTGTCGCGGTTTGGGGGGGGGCCTCCCAAAACCGCGAATAACCGAAACCGCTAATGTCAAGTTCGCGAATGTGGAGGGACAACTGTACTAGGAAATACTTGCTTCCCCCTAAGGACAAGCAATTAGCTTGGGCTACATCTGCATGTACATACTGAAATGGTCTTTGAGCAATTCTTTTTGTTTTCTTAGCTACTGGAAAAGCTCTGACCTTTACCTGTTGACATACCGTACAATCTAAGTGGTTTTTGCATTCAGTAACTTTTAAATCTGGACACATACTGATTAAATTCTTTAAACATTTGAAGCTCGCATGGCCGAATTTTCTGTGAAGCTCGTGTATACAGTCTTTGTGGATTGGAATATTTTCTATGTTATTAGCCTCTTCAACCCTGTAGCTATCAATATTGTCCTCCAAATAATAAAGTTTGTCCTTTTTCAAACCTATGCCACGCAATTCCCCATTCAGTTTTATCTTACACATGTTCTTTTCAAAGATGACTGTGTAGTCTCTTTCTGTTAATCTGCTTACTGATAACAAGTTATTTTCTAACTCCTTTACATGTAAGACATCATTAAAATTCTCTTTTAACCCTGGAATGTACACAGTACCCATTTGATTTACAGTACTTAGCTCTTTCCCGTCAGCCAAAACTACAGCATTTACATTAGCTGATTTTCTATTACTTATTAAATTGATATCATTACACATCGAAGATGAGGCTCCTGAATCAACTAGCAATTTAGAATTTGCATTTTGTTTTTCCTTAATCATGGTTGCAAACCCCTTTTTATTACCACTGTCCCTCAAAAATGGAGGTCTGGACTGTTTTTGATACTGCTGCGGCTGCCATCTGCTCTCTGCTTGCTTGCGTCTCTCAGCTGCAAAATGTTTACAATGTCTCTGCAGATGACCAATCTTCTTACAATAAAAGCAGCTCCGTTGCTCCCTTGTAGAGGCTGCTTCCTCCTGCGTTCGCCAGTCAGGAGTTGTTTGTTGTTTTGGCACAGTCTTTAAGCTTGCTGAGTCACCCTGCTCAGACATTCTTCTCTGGTTCTCTTCCAGTATTCTGGCCACAATTAAGTCTCTATTAAGCTCAGCTTCTGGCAAGTTCTGCAAGCTGTTCGTTATGTTGTCCCACGAAGAGTCTAGCGATTCTATTAAAATGTAGCATTGCTGCTCTTTGCTAATTTGCACTCCCCTCAGTTCAGCTTGCACAAACAAATCTTGCATTATTTTTAAATGTTCTATCACACACTGCCCTTTAGCCATCTTTTGCCTGTATATTCTTTTAGACCATAGCATTTTTGCAAAAGCAGTTGAAGGAGTGTGTAATCTCTGCAAGGTATCCCACACATCCTTGGCAGACGTTTTATCTCTGACGTCATTAATAAAGTCTTCTTCAAGCATGAGATAAAGACAGGCTTTTGCTTTACTATCTCTCTCTTGAGTGGCTGCATCAGCATCGGCTGCCAGCCCTGTTTCAACTGTTGACCACAGACCTTCCTTTACTAGTAGAGATTGGGCATAAATCTTCCAGGTAGAGTAGTTGTTTCTATTTAGTTTACTAAACTTTAGAATTTCCATCTTGATTTGTGCGGTGACTCAATTTGACACAGTCCTTCTGAGTATGCACAGCCGACCCGTCTGGGCTCAAGCAAAACACAAAATGATTTACTTCCGAGGCTTATCAGTGCAGCACAAACAGCTTGCTCTGATCTATCATCCACAAAGCTTTCTTCAACTCTCTGGAACTTTCAGCTTCTGTGGATGCTGGGTGCTCTAGTATCTGGGCCCATAACCCTTGTCAGGGATGATGGGAGTTGTAGCTCTTCACCTCTGGCTCAAACTCACCACCTTATTATGCAGCAGAGCTGACCAGCTTAGATCAGTGGTTAATGCTTTCCTCCAAAGCAGCAGAGTTTCAGAGAATAGGCTGAAGATCCTGACAAACTCTCCAAGCCTTCTCACTCTTCTCCAGGTGTCTCCAAAACGTCTCCAGGATTCACTCAGGCAACTCAGTAGTCTTATATAAAACCTACTTTATTCTTCTATATAAATATACTATATGGTCAACAAACCACAATCTCTACACACTACTCCACAATATCTCCAAACTACTCCACCTCTACTCAACAACAATACATTGGCAAACATTGCAATTTTATAGCCATTGTTTATCACCACCCACTAGTTAGTTTCCACCCAGTGGGTGTGTACTTCCATTCTGATTGGTCCACGTAGTTCCACCCATACTTAAGACCAACCCATGTATTTCAACATTTCACCTTGTACACTTAATGATTCTCAGGTGTTTCCATTCTGCATTCAGTACCTCTGTCCTTGGTTCTCAGGACTTCTAGATTACATTAGCAGTTTCACCTGTGTAGCTTCATAATTGCTCTTGCTTAGTCATTGTGACTTTCACATACATATTTTATTTCTTTCACTGTATGTCCCACGTTGCATTTTCCTCTCTTGCCACTCTGCTTTTATTTTTTCTTCCAGTCATGCATGCGAATATGAAAATATACAAATAGGCAGAGGAGCACTAATAATGATATACAAGTATCTGCACAAACACACCTTCAAAAATAATAGTGACTGCATGCCAGCAAAATGTAAATACAGAGGAAGTAGCCTGTCTTGGTGGGAATGAACAGGTGACCCCAAATCCTACCCCACCCCAGCTCCAATAAAAGCAAACTCAGAGCCAGCTACACATACAATAAACTAGTTCTCCTAGGAAAGTGTGGTAGAAAAGGTAGGGTTTTTTTAAAAAAAATATTGGGCCTCAGCCCTCAGGCACCAAAAAGAATTGTATTTGATTCGAATCCTGAAGAACATCATGTGTTCCACCTGTCCCCAGTACAAAATGAGTACAGGGTTTTGTTTTGCCTGTGTAGACAAATCCTGAGTTTGAGAGATTTTCACATCTCTACCATCTGGGTAAGCTAAGATGTGACATCAGCACAAGAGTGCGCTCTGCCATTCCATCCTTTGTCAGGACATGGTATGGGTGGTTGTTGTTTTTTCTCAGTCAAACTATGTTGTAACCACTTTAGGAGGCAATGGATATCATCACATTGCTCTCTCACTGAACTTCAGTTTATTGTTAGTTGACCATTTGGATTATTAGATTGTTTCAGCATAGCAAAATCTACTATTTTTCTATTTCTTTGAGTTCACGAGAGAACAAATAGTTATATCACTTCTAATGCCACTTAGTTGCTGGAACACTCTGTTTTTATGCCACTTAAATGCACTCTTTGATCAATATACTTCATGAAGTTTCTATTACATTCACAAGAGCTCTGCCAGTAAGTTTTTACACAGTTCCTGGTTAGTAAATAAGAAAATGGCAGTCATAGGCTGAAATACTTTTGGTTGTCCCAAGTAAAGTAGATTAATTGAATCAATGGTATTTACACAAGAGCTGACCTACCATATAACAATAGATGCACTGAATCTGTTTGTAGTTGGTACTGTCGAGAGATTTCAAGCCACAAGCTAATACTTTTGGGGGGGTGGGGGAAAAAACACCACTGAAACAAATCAGAGGACCAACTGACTTGATAAGTTCATTAATTCAGGACTTGTTATGTATCATTTAAAGACATTCTTTATGTTTGGTGCAGGGAAAAGTAAAGGTGAAATGAAAGGGTTAGTTATCTTCAAGATTTAACAGCAATTACTTTATAATTGGGTAAATGCTATACTTTGATACCAATTGTATGCTTTAATCAGTGTACTGTAATCCAGTCATTATAACTTTAAAGAAAGAGCACCTGGGGGCTCAAATTAAGATGTTAAGAGTTTGGTTTACGATGTGGTGGTTAAGCTGGCACATTATATCTTTGGAAAGTGGTGGGCTGTTAAACACAGTAGCTGGTGGCATGTAGGAGTAATTCCTCTTTCCCTGCTGTCAAGAAGCATGGTCTTAATCTGGCCTGCTTTCTTTAAATGCAAAACTGACAGACTTGCAATGTTCACCAGGGGATGTAATGTTTTTAGGCTGACTTTTCCCTAAGTATCTGCTGACAGGATTTCAGAAGGTAAGAAGGGTAAGGAAGCTCTCTATTGGGAAATAAGATACTGCTACAGGAAATCAGGATCACTGGGACTTGGGCTATAGACAGGCAGCTATAGATGTTGCCTTGTTCCTCCACTGCATTTAAGTGTGGGCTTCAAACCAGACATGCTGCGGAATTCAGTTTAATGACTGCTGAACTACAGAAGTAGCAGGGGTTGCAACTTTCTCTCTGAGGTGGATATTTCAGCTCCTTTTTTTCTCATGCTATGTCCTCTGAATCTGTGTAAAGTTTACTATGCAGTTAAATACATTCAAGAAATAAGTAAGGCAGCAGATACATTGCTTTTGGAATTTACAATGGGCCCCAGTACTGAGATTTGGTAGACTTTTCTCTGCCCACAATTCATGGACTCCTGTTAAAAAGAGAAACAAGAAGCATGTACTCCGATGATTTGTTGTATGAACCTCTCTTTATATGGATATACAAGCACTTTCCATTCCATGTGTAAACACACACACACACATTCTCTGTCTCATGGTCTCAGAGAGAGAGAGAGAGAGATGCAAAACCACAAATGTGGTTGTACTTTACAGTGGTGGCTAGTGGCTTCTATATTGGGGTGAATCCCACTGTGAGTTTTATCCCCAATTTTAAAGAAGCTATCCCTGGTACTGAAGCCAGTTTGGAACTAGGCTTTAGAACCTTCACTAGCTCTTTCAAAGTCCTTTGAAGTCTAGAATAACCCCAAATAACAGATTTACCACACTCTTGATATGCTAGTTACTGGCTACTATGGAAAGTCTAATTGCCTCTTTTTTTCTGGATTACTACTAACTCACTGATGCTTATTTCTCTGAGTGAATGCAAACTGATTCCCAGAACCACTTTTTCTCCACTATCCATACCACACCATGCTTAAAAGTGAATGTTATGTTGGAAGAATTAATTATCCTCATATATGTTCTGGATGACTATATTCTCTCATAGAAGCTGCAAGGGATTTGGGATTAGTGAAAAAGGCCTTTTTCTGGTCTCACCACCCCCAGATACATATTTGGTGAGAACAGAGACTTTTTCAGACGCGGTAAAAAAAAAAACACCACAGAGGTTGGGAGGACAGTGCTGTCCCGCTTCCAGCGCTCCATTTTGGATGACACCGTCCTACTCCCATCCTTCGTTCGTTCTGCCTCCGTCCTGCTTTCGTTTTGCCATCACCACTTTTTATTAATGGAAACTTCCTGCAGCGGGATGGAGTTAGAATGAATGAAGAATGGGAGAAGGATGGCGTCATCCGAAACAGATCACTGGAAGCGGGACAGCACCATCCTCCTCCCGACCTCTGCAGGGTTTTTTACCCCATCTGAAAAAGTCCCACGAGAATGGCCCTTCTCACTGGCTTCTCCCAGGCCATCTAACTTTCTTTGAGGGGAGGCTAGGTTGGCCCTATTGTTCTTCCACTGGCAGGCAAAAATCATCATAGGCAGCTGGGCGTTTAACAACTGACTGGGTATGAAGCACAGCACACATGACAGATGAATGCAGATGACGATGATGATTTTACTTTAAAATTAATTCAATTATAATATTGAATTAAATATATGATAATAATATTATAACCTTTTCAATTCTTTAATTATATACCTTTAATTATATACCTAGATACAATTGTTAGGATAGACCCACTAAATCAATTGCTAACTGGGAAGTCAACACTTGTGTAAATCTCATTGATTCCATGGGTCTACTTTAGTTGAGCCTAGCAATTGGATTTAGACCAATTGTTCTTGTTTTTATTAAATCATGTTGCCTTGGGTAGCAGTTCTATGAGAAGGGCAGGATACAAAACAAATGAATACATAAAAGAAAATATGGTGTTTGTCATTAGAGGAGTGCTTCATCTCACATGGGTTGTCAGTAGAGACAGAAGGACAACATACAGTTCCATATAAGACAGGGGAAGAACCACAGGCATGTGGTCAATGAGTATTCTCCCCCCCTCAAAAAAAAAAAAGGATCAGAAATACAGCCACTATAATATTGTTGAAAAGCATGATTTGGTGTCTTCCAGGACACTTCATCAGGTTCAGGTGTGGCATTACATAATTTGGGATGGAGTGGGCAGAAAAGTCCACAAACCCCATCTCATCCTGACTGGAGGACTGAACCACAGGATCTGTACTTCAACTAAAGTCTCAAAATGTAGACTGCAGGTTTGAAGAATCAGCTTGAGCTGTGATGGCATCAGGTTTCACTTCATGGAGATACAAAATCAGTTGCCTTCTCTACCTCTGCAGATATAAGAGGATGAGGAGGTATCAGTCCAAGAAGGTGCCAGCAATTCAAAACATGGGTGGCAGAGTCTACTAAGGGGATTTTTAGATGGGCTCAATATTCCATGGCAGGACATAACAAGGTCAAGAAAGGATTTTCCTTTCAGCTGACATCAACCCAATTCTGTCCTGCATCCATGCTACCCCTGTGCTGCCCCCGGAATAAAGTATTCACAATGAAAAAACATGAATAGAACACCTGTTCTGTGTCTGTCAAGGAATCATGGGTGTGGGAAAAGGATCCCCATTCCTGTTATGAGATGACAGCCATGGGGGAGAAGGCCATTCCCATCACTTCTGGGCACGATAGGGACATTCAGGTAAGTGGCACCCTCCCCCCCTCCCCAGGTTACTTGTATTTTTTGTTATGTGTTTTTGTGCTTTATTTTTAGTTTTGACATTTTTTTTAAAAAAAAAAATCCCGTGTGACTGTTCTCTTGCGAGAACGGGCGGGATTTCATTTGCTGGTCATAAATGCAGCCTTACAATGGCTGCATTTGCGACCAGCCAGCGAGGGAGGGGGAGGATGTTCCTGCCATGGAATGACGGTAAGTGTGCAAACATTTTTCTTCTATTCTGCGGCAGGAATGAGAATGGAGGTGGCGTGGCAGGAACGGGGTATTTGGCCCCATCTGAAAATGTCCTTAGTGTATTTTATGTGTACAAATAAATATTGTCCAGGAGTGAAGACTTTCTTGAAAGCAAGACCCTCTTCATGAGGAGGAGTTCTGCCAAAATTCCTGCAGCTGACACCTAAGTAGGGTGTGGGATCTCAAGCCCATAAGCCACAGTTTATTACTTATAAACTAGGGCTGCATTTACACTGCAGAAATAATGCACTTTGGCACCGCTTTAACTACCATGGTGCAATAATTGTAGTTTTGTTAGATATTTAGCTTTCTCTGTCAAGAGCTCTGGTGCCACAACAAACTACAAATCCCAGGATTCCATAGGATGGAGCCATGGTAGTTAAAGTGGTGTCAACCTGGAATATTTCTGCAGTGCATATCCAGCCTAGGTCCTGCATAGCCAATGGGAAATTAATGGAGCTTCAATTTAAAAAACTAATGATTTAGAAGTAAGACTCTAATCTTGTATCAGTGCTTTAACAGATACCTAAAGAGAATCTCTGCCTACAGTGTTGTAAACTCTGAGTAGCTCCTTGCAGGGGCAGCATCTTCATGTATACATCTCTACATAGCAATATTTCCATAAGTTCTGCTCAACCTGTATTTCTGACCTCTTGTTGAAGTTTTGCCATTATTGATGCAGTGGTGGGGTAGTTTTACAACAGAGGAGGGTGGAGTGGGGCTCTGCTTAACTATTTCCTTGCTCACAATTCTCTCTCAGTAACTTTCCCTACATATTTCTCCAGATGAAATATCTATCCTTACTTTACTGAGGCTTGTGTTGTTCACTGTGTCCATCAAACTGCAAGGGGAGGTATGGGGGTTGGGGGGAAGCAACATGTGGAAGAACAGTTTAGCAACACTTACACTGCATGTCACTGCTGTATTACAAATTGCATCACCCACAACATGCCATTGTTTGCTTTATACCTACAAAGCAGTGGTAGGTGTTTGGAGATGTGTATGGGCCACTGAGCTCCAATTTCTGATTTTCTTAAAAATCCCTTTGGGGTGCAAAGAAAAGGATTGTGGTACATAAAATCTTGATGGGTCATCACAAACAATAAAATTTAAAGAGAAAACTAACACACACACACACAGACACACACATTTTGTTCTATATTTCCCCCATCTCCTTGTTTTTGCATGCCTTCAAGTTGTTCCTGACTTATGGTGACTCTAAGGTGAACTTATAATGGGGTTTTCTTGGCAAGATTTGTTTAGAGGGGGTTTGTTCTTGCCATCCTCTAAGACTGAGAGTGTGACTTGCCCAAGGTCACCCAGTGGATTTCTATGGCTGAGTGCAGATTCAAACCCTGGTCAGAGTAATAATGTTCAAACCACTACACCATGCTGGCTCTCTTCCCCAATAGCTGTTTGTATATAAAGAACATGGCTTAGGAAAGAGCAACCAAAAATTGCATAACAAAATCAAACAAATACATGCTTATGTATACCCCACCCCCCCGGAAAAAGTCCATGAAAATAATGTTTCAGTGTTTTAAGGTATCTGCCTACATCTTTTACAACATATAACTTTAAAGACATTTCATTGCTATGTTAACATTATATTTCTGGCAGCCATAACTAAATGGGAGGATTCTGCTATTATCTGGAGTGTTAGGTGTGAATCCTTATTTTGAAAGAACCTTCTACACATACCAAAATTCAGCCTGAACTAATTATGTGATGGCTCTGATATGATAAAATGTGACACTTAACTGACTGTTCACTCTCTTCCTTCCAAGAACTGACTATTTTGTTACAGTGCAGGACATGTTTACAGCCCTAATGAGGCTCAGCATTCCCAAGGCCTATTCTAACTTTGATTCAGGACTGCAAAATATGTATTGACCCATTATCCAAAGTGCCTTTCTCCAGTTATTTGCTAATGAAAGTTTGTGTCTGCCTTGATTAGATTGTGCCATTTTGGATAGCATTCTTCCAGTCATAAAGCAATGACATGTTGATATTACATGTATATAAACATCATTTCAGGGCTTCTATATGTCACTCAAGCTCTGCTTCTAAAGCCTGATCTCATTAGGAGATTTGTAGTCCTTTTAGGAGAAAACATTCCTTTGTTTGAGTCCCTGAAATCTGACATGATTGGAACAACAACAACAACAACAACAATAGTATTTCTTACCCACCCCTCCCAAAGGCTCAAGGTGGGGATACAACATAAATTAATATACAATATATGACAAAAAATCATTTAAAAAACACAGATAAAAACACTTTAAAACAAATTAATTCCATAGACCTAAAATACCAATTTAAAATTCATAGATTAAAATCAGCTGGGTAGGCCTGCCAGAAGAGGTAGTTCTTTGGTGCTGTTTTAAATTCCAACAGCATGGTTAGCTGTCCAATCTCTTCTGGCAGGCCATTCCACGGTCTGGGGGCAGCTGATGAAAAGATCTTCTGGGTGCCAGTTGCCAGTCTAGTCCTGGCTAGTTGAAGTAAATGTTCCACAGATGACTTGAGTGTATGGGATGGATTATAAGGGAGGGGGGTGACCCTGCAGGTAACCTGGGACCAAACCAGTAGAGGGAAAGTAGTAATCTCCCACCTTTAGGCAAATCATTTAGAAGGGGGTAAAGTATATTCACAAATGTTATTCTTGCAAGTCCCAACACATCAAGATGGCCCATTGAGGAAATGGATAACTACCATGAGATGATGATGATGGTGATGACAAGAACTATTATTATTATTATTATTATTATTATTATTATTTTATAATTTTGGGAGGTGGTCATGCAACTTTTTCACAAAAAATCTCAAAGTCTGAAAAATTGTCAAAATGCATAAACACTCTCATAACCTTGCTCAGTGGGGAGAAAACTTTGGAAATTATTTCTTCTCAGATGCAAGAATGAAATAAGCAAAGATTTGCATTACTATCATATACAGACCCCAATATTTAGGCAACCACATGCATTTCTCATTTGTGTCTTGATGAAGACTAGTGTGCAAATAACGATGAATCCTGACATTATAACAACCGTGGCTGAAGATCATTGTGATAGTTATCTTTCCATGAGTGCTGACAAGAGTGATCCACAATTCTTAGAGAGTTTTCCTAGAATTCTAAAACCATTTTGGTGTCTATACAATCCTCAAAGATAATGCTTACTCACACAGTTTCATCTCCCTCAGTGTTAAGCCACTTGACTTCACTGAATTTGGGTAGATAGAGAACGGTACAACCACACCATTAAGACTACAGCTAGAATGCTGTTAGTGACATCCATAAATGTCCTGTATGTCCCATAGATTCCCCCCTTTTTTTGGATGTTAAGGGAGTTGGTATTCCCTTCTTTCTTCTGCAGCACCCAAAGCCTCCTCCATAGACTTACTGTAAAGCCCTGAAGCCTCCCCATGTAGCCATTCTGTGCTTCATGGCAAGCAGGTAGAATTGGAGAAGTATCTGGCTATTTTCCCATAGCCTGACACAAACTGATGACATCAGCACTGAGATCTGCCAGGTTCCTCCAGAGGTCTCAGTGCTGTTGTATTCATTATGTGTCTATGGAGACATAGCCAGACATTTATCTGAACCTGCCTGCTTGCTGCAAAGCATGGAATGGTTATGCAGGGCAGCTTCAGGGGCTTTACACTAAGTTGTTGGTGGTGGGAGAATATGGTTCAGCATAGCATACATCCACATGTGGATATTTACACAATGCTCAGGGATGCTAGGACTACTTGACATAAACTAGTTTGGGCAACTTGGTTAAGTCCAGGGGGGAATCCCCCTGCCCGAGATTCTACAGGTGATCACAAAGATCACCAACATGCCAAAGTCGGGGGGGAGGAACATGTTGGAAGTCTACTTCTGGTTTTACAAAGTGTGTATGTGTGTGTGTAAGAGAGAGGGGGGATGTCCATAAGGTGACTTGCTAGTCCTGAAGGCTCCAGTGAAAGGAAAATGACCTTCTCTTCCAGAAAAAAGGTGGAAGTGATCCTTTGCAGGGCCGTAAACACAGCCTTGGGGGCCACACACAGTCCACACAGGCTGTACTTTGCCCGCCCCATCACATACACATATAAACAGCTATCTTGTTGTTGTTAAATAGTATTTTTCAATTATAATTATGGTTTTATAATTGTGGTTATGCTATGTTTTATTATGTATAAATTCATAAACCTGATGGGGTTAATTAATTCATCCATTCATCCATTGATTAAAATGATATAAAATATTATGTTGGATTCTGATGACAAAACAATGTAGCAGCACAATGTTGTTAGTGCTTTTTACAACTCATTTCCCAGACTGTTTTTCATTACCATTCCTGCTTGATGAATGGAGAATGATTTCAGCTATTTTGGGAGGGAGTGTTGGACAGCTTACTGCAAGCACCCAGAACAACTTTTCTCAGTGGTTATCAGATGGCAATCACTCCTTTTCTCCCCCAACCCATAGGTATCATCTGGGAATGTTATGTGGTCGAAAAGATTATAGAAAAGCTCCCCTTTCTAATGCTGATAAATGTGTTACACAAATCATTGGTGTCTGTGGAAATGTCCACACAAGATTTTTGCTTCAGTGGAGAATTAGAAGTAGCTCAATGGCATAGCAAGAGATCATGCAGCATGCGGGATCTTTGAACCCTGTGTATACAGGTGTAGCATACGAAATAGACGGGAGTCAGGTGTACAAACAATGGAAGATACTTTCTTGAAATGGACTGAAGCATTCACACATCACGCACATTCATTTTATCAATGAAACAAGACTATCAGAGTGAGGCAAGAAGTAGTTAGAAGGGAATAGTTAAGGTATACTGCACCTGATTCCTCATGAGAAGCAGTGTTACTCTCAAGCAACAGCAATGACGGCACCAGAAAATAGGGTGGCAGAATTTAAGAAAGGGATTTTTGGATCAAGATGCTGGGAATGGAGCACTTAGCTCAGCAGGGAAGCCAGATAAGAGTCCGGGGAATGTGAGTGAGGACAGGAAAAAGAAGGTGGGGGAGTAAGGAACAGAGTGGAGTTGATTCAGTTAGAAGTTGGTACTGAACCAAAGAGCTTAAGTTTTCCTGGGGTTTTATAGGAAAATACCCCTTTGAAGATGTGCTTTGAACAAAAGAAAGGTTTGATTACAGATAGTTCTCAATTATTTTACAAAGGGATTCCAGACAAGCAGGATCTGGGAAACTGGGGCAATCTGATATCTTAGTGATTTGACAGGCAAACCCTTTTTGGTCACTCAGATGCAGGGGTATCGGCTTCATCTACATAGCAATGAAGTTCTCTCTGTATGTTTGATGCCTTTAGGATACTTGTCTCTTCAGGAGACACAGTGTTTCCATTTCAGAGATTATGCAGAATGTTTGTATCCAGGTGTGAATTTGTGGGGAATTTGTGGGGCCTCTTCCAGGCATATTCCATGCTTGCCATCAACTTGACTCCTGGCCATGTCATGGGGTGCATTTTATTTCCTGTAGCCCTTGGAGGCCCTCAGAGCCAGATTTGATATCAAAATACTGTTTCCAAATGAATTCAATCAAAGTGGAGGGTTATGGCCTTTGCAGTGGGGATGATGGGATGTCTCGTTATAAATGGCATTGGAAATCAGCAAATACACATGAGGTTTACAAACTCACTCTCTTCTTCATATGCACACCTCACATTTTGAGTCAAAAATTTATATTGCTAAAATTTTTGGCTCAGCCTTTTAACTTCAGTGCATCATTTTCACAATATACATGTTGTGCATCTATTGTGTCCTGGTGAAGCAAAGAACATGGATGGATGAGGAGGGTGCAAACCAAGATAATAGTCTCTGTCAGAAAGAGAAGACAAACAAATAAACAAAAAAGGGACAAGTGGACTTAGCTAACTTTTAAGATTTCTGAAAATAGGGGGGGGGGAATGGTGTCGGATACTTCAGGACCATGGACAGAACTCAGAAAGACGACTTACTGTTTCAAGAGGAACTCCATATTAGCCAAGGTCTTGTATGCTTCTTGAGCTTGTTAACAACTCTCAGGGTCTACCCCCATCTGGGGTAGCCTTCTGCATTGTAATCTAGGCCTGTCATCTCTCCATGAGCTCATGCCAAGCATGCTGCCTGTCTTACTGCATAGGCTTCACTGTGAGCTCTTTGGAGCTGAGCATGCTGGCCCTTTGAATCAGTTGGTCTTGTGGGCTGTAATCTCTTGATTTCCAGGCTCAGAGAGATGTAGCTCAGTGGTGGATCTGTCTCAGTCCTTCAGCCACATTGGACTTTTTCAGACACCCCTTACCGTGCAAGAAGCCTCCGTAACAGTAACAAAGCTGCTGTGCGGCAGGGGGTCCGTTTCGGACTACGCCGTCCCTCTCTTGGCATCATCCATGACTGTTCCAGGTAGGATTGAGGGCAGCTGCACAATTTTTTTACTCACGGAAGTTGCCCATGAATGAAAAATGGTGCGGCCGCCCTCAATCCTACCCGGAACAGTCACGGACGATGCCGAGAGAGGGACAGCGTCATCTGAAATGGACCCCCTGCCATGCAACAGCTTCATTACTGTTACAGAGGCTTCTTGCATGGTAAGCGGTGTCTGAAAAAGTCCATTGGCCACACAGCTTTTGTGTCTGAATCTGGTTCACTGCTGGACTTTGGAGTCATGGCATATTGATCCTTGTGGTTTGCCTTGAAAAAGAGATATCTATTAAAATGTGTTGAGCTTTTGTGCTCAACTGAATGCATCATCCCTCAATCACCTTGAGGGTCACCTTTCTTTTTGCTTTCTCAATCACAACCTAAGACATTTCTTACAAATAGGCAGAAAGAATCAAATTATACTGAACTAAGTAAAGCCCATCATGCTACTTGCTTTCTGTTCAGAGAAAAACAAAAGCATTCTACTACTTTACTCCCAAATATTGGTTCTCAGTTATATCATATATTTAGGGAATAATTCTATATCTATATTTGAGGAGGACGCAAAGTAAAAATAGGCAGAAAGACAAAAGATTCAATGGCAATGATTTATGAACTCAAAGTGACTGTCTCAAAATTCTGTAATTTTTCTGGACAATGCACATTTGTATGTAAGAATTGTGCAGTCACCAATATTTAATGTTTGTTTTTCATCTCCAAGGTTTGTCACCATTACCACGCATATATTAAACAATTATTTAAAAGATAACAAGAATATGCTTACTTAATAAGTCACAACATATGTCAGGTTGTCCTGTTATAACCAAATGGAATCTCTGAGATATAGTAAAAAGAGCTCAGTAGAGCAGTTTTATTCAATTATATTTTCTTTCTGGGCTTTCTTTCCTCTCATAGCTTGCCTTCTGGGATGTAACAAGACTAGAAAAGTGAGAAAATAGGTAAATAATATTTCTCTGTGTGCATGAATGTGCATACATGTGTGCACACAAATACTTATGTAGAAATAGATGGAAGCACAGTATTGGGAGTGTTGCCACCTCTATGAACTTTTCACTTTAGGGCTTTAAGCCAGGAGACTGGCAATACAAGCTGCAACTGGACAGTCCAGGTAGTAGAAGACAATAACAAAATTTAAAACAAAACAAAGCACTGTTTTTAGTTGTGAAAAAGTACCTGACATCAGTAGTGGAGTTGATGAGGGTAAACAAATATGAGCTTAATTTTGACAAGACAGAAGTTCTCCTAGCCTAATCAGGGAATAAGGATTCAACTTGTGCTGGATTGATTACTCTCCTGGAAGACTCAAGTTCACAGTTTGAATATACTTCTGCATTCAGCCCTGAACCTTGTTTCTCAGGTTTCTGTGGTGGTGGTGGGGAGTTGCACCGTAACGCTGGTGCACCAACTGTGCTTTTTCCTGGAAATGCATGATCTGGTCATGGCAAAACATGCCTTTATTACATCCTATTTGATAAATGTAACATGCTCTTAGTGGAGTGCCTTTAGAAATTTCACTTGGTCTAAAGGGCTGTGACCAGACTGTTTACTGGGGCTGATTATAGGGAGTATACATTGCTATTGCTACAACAGCTCCATCAGCTACCGGTTTGTTTTTGGGTACAATTCAAAATGTTGGTTTCAATCTACCAACATTTATATATCTGAAAAAAAGCCCAATGCATTTTGGCCTTTGTGTATGTTTCAATGGCCTTCTTCAGGGGCTACAAAAAACACACACAAAAAAAACCCAAAAACAAATGCAAATGTAAAATTAAAAATTAAAAGAACAACACAGAATTATACAATAATACCTACATAAAACTTCATAAAACATTTTATTTTTTGTATACTGCTTACATCCTATACTTACCAATATGAAATCTAACTGCAGAAATTTATGTCCTTGAAGGCTATCTCACTCCTCCTTCTCCCCCACTTTTTCCCCTGACCATCTGCTAAAATAAATAATAATAAAAACCTTGAGCCTGGTTTCCTTGTTCCTTTTCAGTCCAGGAAATGGAACGAGAATTTCAGCTACAGAAATTTCTGCTGTTAGATATGCAGATGACACCATATTGCTATATTACTAGCAGAAAACAACAAGGTCTTGGAACAATTTACTAAAGAAAGTAAAAGAAGAAAGTGCTAAGGCAGGCTTACTGTTGAACATTAAGGGGAAAAAAGATCACAGAGGATTTACATAAATTCAATCTAGATGATGAGGAAATTGAAATAGTTAAAGATTTCCCATACTTTGGATGAATCATTGATCAGAATGTAGACTGCAGTCAAGAAAGCAGAAGAAAACTTGGACTGGGGAGGGCAGCTATGATAGAAGTAGACAAGAGCCTAAAATGCAAAGCTATAATACTGAATATTAAAATCAGGGTTGTCCAAACCATCATATTTCCCATCACAATGTGTGGGTGTGAGAATTGGACAGTGATGGAAGCTGACAGAAAGCAAATCAACTCATTTGAGATGTGGTGCTGGAGAAGAGTGCTGCAGATACCGTGGATGAGCCCAAAGACAAACAGATGGGTCTTAGAGCAGATCAAGCCTGAACTCTCCCTGGAAGCCAATGTTACTAAACTGAGGTGGTTGTACTTTGGCCACATCATGAGAAGGCATGACTCACTAAAAAAGACAATAATACTAGGAAAGGTGGGGACAGTAGAAAAATAGGAAGGCTGCATAGAGATAGACTCAATCAAGAAAGCCACAGTCCTGAGCTGCAGGACCTGAGCAGAGTGGTTGAGGACAGGGGTTTTTTGAGACGTCTCATTGATGGCGTCTCCATGGGTCGAAGTTTGTTGGTCCTGTTGCAGTCATTTTTTTTCAGTGCTAGAGATACATCTTAGAGCCAAGGTGCAGACAATTTATTTTAATAGCTTGGGATGGCAGAATCTCCAGTCCAGGTAAGTATGAGCCACAGTGGGCTTATGGTGGATTTGTGTGAAAACTGCATGATTCTTAATCATGAGGACGGCACCGAGGAAAGGAATAAGTGATGTTCAGTTGTTTTGCCAGATGTACAATTGTACAAACACACAAGTACACATGCAAAGCATACACAAATATTTAGAAAACACATTTGAAAATTTCAAAATTGCGTACAACAATAATAAATGATATAAAATAAAGCATTACATACTACCAAAATCCAAAATATACATACTTGGGTCCCACTTTGGGAGAAAGGTGGCATATAAATAAAATAAAATAAAATAAAATAAAATAAAATAAAAATAATCCATAAACCAGGTGATAGGCCAGACTGGAAATTCTTGCCAAAAGAATTTACCATCTGAAAGAAACCTGTCTGATATCAGATGACAGACTTTTCTACTGAGTGGGTCTCATCACACTCAACACCTTCTCTGAAAGATTGTGGAATGGATCACAGGAGTGTATGACATAGCCTGGAAGCCATTTCGAGATGACCTCAAGGACTGCACTGATATGCTTTTTTCATAAATATTAAGTGAAGAGGGCTCCAGTTTCACAGCTACTAATTATAGTTTTATGACAACACATCATTAAGAGCTTGCAAATAGCCACAATGTGATGGACTTTTGATGTTTAACACTGACTGTGTATGTTTAGAACCTAATGTAACATTCTGAGCTAAAGAACTGTGTAGGAATGACTACAGCCTGGAGGAAATCATATACAAAAGCAGATGCTTATAGATTCCAGCAATATCAGAGTGCTAAATTCAGATGGAAGAAAGATAATTGATGACCCACCCTCTGTCTTTTGACATTCCAAATAGGTTGGCCCCAACCTCCTCCAAATGCAACCACAGGGTTACTATAAAAAAAAAAAAGCCCTTTCTTAGAGTGGAGGAGAGATCTGCCTCCTTCTTCCATGTAGTGTTACTTTACTTTATTATATAATTTACAATGATGCTTAGTGGTTTAATATTATTATGTAAACTGCTTTTTGAGGCTTCCTAGAGAAGCAGTATATAAATGCCTTAACAAACACATAAGCCTTCTCTTTACAATGGGTCTGTGACTGCAATTTACCATAAAACGTGCTAAATTTGCTGCCTGTTCTTGCACAATCACAAGCGATGCTCTTATTAACAATTAATGGCAAACTTTTATCTCTCCCCTACTCTCCCTTTCTCTAATAGAATCTATTAAACCCTGGGCATGGAGTACATTGCTCTGAAATAATATGTGAAAACAACTTTCAGTAATGACTGAGTTAATCTACACTGGACCAGAAAGGGGGGGGGGCATAAAACCAACCACTGTTCCTCTTATTGTTTTCCAGGGAAGTCATTGGGGCTTATTGATTAGAGCCTGCCATAGGTACTCAAGGGCCCTCAGCAGTGTTTATGATATTTTACGCCACATTAACCACCGAGATGATATGCTATGACAGCTCTGGAAAAAAAATGTATTTCTGTGTTCTAAATTGCTCCAATTATCCCTTTAGCATAACAGTTGCTTTCTAAGGGCCAGAGCAGAACATTGAAGGAAAAGGGAGAGGAGAGGAGGGAGGGAGGGAGGCCAGTCTCATAACTGCTTATCAGTCCCCTCTCCTCCCTCCGTGACTCCCTCCCTTCCTCCCTCCAGCCTGTCATTGCTTTTCTTCACTGTAGCTTTTTATAATTCTTAACATATGGCCTTTGTTTTGATAGGCGTAAAATTGCATCAAGGTCATTTTTAATAATTGTCAATAGTCCCAGAACAGCGGTCAGTTTTATTGACAGTTTTGATGAAGGGTTCAGGGAGTGGTAAGTAGCACATATTCCCTTGCCTGGGAAAAGCTGATCCACTGAGAAACAGGTCATTATTGATATTAGTAAATTAGTATTGATAGAAATTTGATGAGTATTGTGCATCCGGATCACTCCACAATATGCTAATGCTCACAGATGCCCTCAGCTCTGGTTGTTTCAGAAAACCATCTTTTCACAGCCTCCCCCCACCCTCATAACACACACACTTGCTTTCTTTGAAACAAAAAAGCTTAGGAGCTAAAGAAAGAGAGTGAGAGGTCTTTAAAACTGTGTGAGTTCCCCTAGAAAAAAAGAATGGGTGACGAGGGGATCAAGGTGAATCTTAGATTAGAACTATAAAAAAAAAATACATGTTCAAATCAGTGAAGAATGAAAATTAGAAGAGTGGTTGTAATGGTAGCCCCTGAATTTTTGTTACAGTGCCTTACTACTGGACCAAATTCAGACCAGAGGTTCATTCAGCAATTCAGAAACAGATTCAGCCAATATTGATTTAGAGCTGATCCAACCTGGATCCCCAGTCAAGATATCAAATTTGGAAATGCCAGCCCACCCATTGACATGCATTCAGTAACCAAATGACCATCATTTTAATAAATAATAATAAATAAATAATACTACTACTAATAATAATAATAGCACAACATGAAATTTGGATGTTGACATAGTATAGTTCTAGTAACTGTAGCAGATAGGGTAGATAGAAATGAGGATATTAATCCTGCCAAAATGAAAACCAGAAACCTCAGTGTGCCTTCAAGTTGTTTCCAATTTATGGGGACCCTACGGAGAATCTATAATGGGGTTTTCTGAGGAAGAGAGTGTGTGACTTGCACAAGGTCACCTGGTGGGTTTTCATGGCTGAGCAGGGACTCAAACACTGGTCTCCAGAGTCAAAACCCAACATTCAAACCACTGTACCACACTGGCACCATGATTTCATCCTAGGCAACTTGCTTTTTCAAATAATGTTTTAATAGCACATATACTCACTTGAGCGCTCAGTCTTGCGAATTCTTGCTGCTTAAATGCTGGCACTCTCTGATAGTATTGAGAACATCTTCCTAAAGCCCTTAGAATATATCCAAGCTTTACAACTGAAAAACTGTGCAAAGAGTCAGGGGAGATTATTATTTATTTATAGAGCATCACTGATATACATAGTGCCAAACAAAAATAAAACAAGAGCAAGTATTAGGGTGGGCTAAAGTAGCACATGGGAATGAACAGGGGACATGGAGCAGGCAGGCAGCTGTCCTATTTTGAAATGGGCAAACACTCAAGTGCATATACCCTCAGTCTACAGATGGTGACCAGGGGAAAGCCAGTCCATTCCCAAAGTGATGCCAGTATCCATAGAAGCATGATCCAAACAATCCAAGCCCAAACAAAGCAAACAATTCTGAAACCAAGAAGGGCATTGCCAGATATATTTGTCCAACTTCAAGCCAAGGGTCAGAGATCTAGGCAGGCAAAGAAATCACACAAGGTCAGCAGGAAGCATTGGAGCTGTTGTCTGCAGTACTATAAGGTCCTTGGCTGAGCTAATTTATAGCCAGCAGGCAATTATCACAGCTGGCCTCATTAACCAGCATAGTTTACTTAAAGCCGAGGAGAGTGTTTTTTGCATTTCTTTCCTCAGCATTTGAGCTGTCAGTGTATTACAGGGTGTAACAATTCCATTTCCTCCCCCAAATCTGGACCAGGCTCTTTCTTTCACAACAGGGCTTTCAGTCTCCTCTGGCTCCAGTGGGGTTCATCCTCCTGACACTCCTCTCTCTTCTTCAGAGGAGGCCTCCTCCAGGTAAGGCATGATACCAGCACTGCTTCCTAGAAAGGGAGCAGGTAGGCAGGAGGCTAAAAGGCAAGGCAGAGTAGGAGACAGCAGAATAGAGCTGTCAATGAGCAAAGCACTGTTTCCCTCGTTCCCCCTCCACATCACACTATCCTGGCATTTTCCTTCTGTATTCATGTTTGAGAGGCATTCCTTTGAACAAGCGTAGGGCTAAAACTGGGCTCAGGATATGAGTGTGCACTTAAGCCCTACTCCCAGCATTGAACATAAAGTTCTGAAAAATTCTTTGTAACTGGTTTTGACTGAATGCAGTCATGAGTGGAAACCCAACCATAACAATGGCTGCTGCCACACTGCAGAAATATTCCAGTTTGACACTGCTTTAACTGCCATAGCTCATGGCATTCTGAGATTTGTAGTTTTGTGAGATATTTAGCCTTCTCTGTCAGAACGCTCTGATGCCACAACACACTACAAATCCTAGGGTTTCATAGGATGGAGCCATGGCAGTTAAAGCATTGTCAAACTGCATTATTTCTGCAGTGTGGCAGCAGCCAATGTTCCCAATCCCAAGCAATGGCTGTTTGGGAACCCTTTGGGAAGAGAGCTTATATACCACCCAAGTCATTTCTCCAAGTTTTAGGCTTATATACCTTCATGGGAACATCTGACTCTTTGGTGTTACTAAGGCTGGTGTCACCCCTCCCTCCAGCGGTGTCATCTGGTATGGTTCAGCCTCTCCGCACACCCCTAGTGCCACCATTGACCTGACTTGAGCTACTGTATCATTTTCTCTTATTATTTTTGGGTGTCTAAATATTAGAAGTGGTCCAAAATACTTCAGACTGTGCCATTCCACTCTGAAACTAAATTGAACCAATGTAATCTGATATGAATCTGGTCCAAATTGGTGCAAATTAGCCAGGGTTTAGCTAAATTGGTTACACAGCCCTAATTCCTAAAGATGTCTACTCAGAACTTAATCATATAGAATTCCACAAGGCTTTCATTCAGGTAACCGTGCATGGGATAGCAGTATGATTTTTTTCCAATACTTGAAAGAATATTCAACCACCTGTTATTGCCTAACTGAATTTAATAAACACATAGTGTAACAAATTCCATGTGACCACCAAATCTCAAACAAATTAATTTACTTATCAGGAGTAATCAGACAAATTCTGTCAATTTACAAAATTCAGAGACCTGTCAATGAATGTCACCTGAATGTGCTTAATATCATTCACTCGAGAATATCTTGGAAGTCGACAAAATATATGTATTTATTTTGGGGTGTTTGTCAGAATGATCTGATACTCGATATTCACATCTGAGTTCTGACATTCACCAAGTTTTGAACATTCATTGTAACAGAGAAAAATATCCAAGCTGCATAGAATTTGCCAACAAAGCATTAAAAAAACACTTCAGTTTTTGTCTTATCTTATTCTTCCTTTTGACTACATGTATCCTCTCTTTTATGTTTCAATATTAACAGCATCAGCACTCATCCATTCCCCAAAACTTGCTGTGGAAATTTGCATGCTTTTTAGGTACTAAAGGAGGAAGGACATGTCCTCCAAATGGTTACACATTAGCTAAGCTGAATGGTCAAATAATAACTCTTCTTCAGCTGATGATCAGCAGGCACTCAACTAGTTAAAATCTCTGGCTGAGCATTCTGTTCAGTCTGTCCCATATGGACCAAGAACTTTATTAGCTAACAGACAGGAGTTGATGCAACACAGCAACTTTATCCTCTCAGATGTTAATGTATTAAAGCTGTCAAGTGTCAGCAATACTGTAAAACAATGTAATAGTAAATAGGTCATTTTTCAAACAAATGGGTAAAATTCAGTGTCATCAGCAATCATAAAGACTGGAGCAAATATTACTTTTAACAGAAGATGCAATGTATAGCCTTGGAAACTATAGTTCCATAGTTCCATATGGGAGTGTACTCATTACTGATTAACCTTTAAAGAGAGCATTGTTAGATTTCAGCCACTCCATGCTGCTTAAAATATAGTGAAACCATAGTCCTACTCTTTGATGCATCCTTATTTGTGGAGTAGCTACTCTGAGCAAAGGACGGGTGTGAATTTAGTATTTTTTTTTCTCATAGAAACTTTTCAAATTTATCAAATTTCTTCATGAATTCAATGGGGAAAAATCATATATGAAAGAATATCTATATATAATTCTCTTGGGTATGTTGCCATCTCCAGTGTGCTGATTGGCTGCTTAGGGTCCTGACCAAACAATCACAGGTCTGTTGGGCAGCCAATCAGCACACTGGGGGTGGGACCATGTAGATTACAAACATGGCCACTGGAGAGGGAGAGGGAGTACTATGGGGGTGGCTATGGTGTGTGCTGGAGTGCAGGGGTGGGGGGCAAGGGGCAGAATGAGCGGAGGGGGGCAGAAAGAGCAGAGTGAGGGCAGAACAAGCGAGGGGTGGCAGAGGCAGAACAAGCAGAGGGGGAGGCAGGGGGCAGAACAAGTGACAACAAAGCGGAGGGGGGTGGCAAGGGACAGAACAAGAGAGGGGGTGGGAGGGGGCAGAACAAGCAGAGGGTGGGGGAAGAACAAGCGGAGGGGAGTGGCAGGGGCAGAACAAGCGGAGGAGGGGTGGCAGGGGCCAGAGTTTTTAATGGCGTATGGTACGCTGGATCCAGCTAGTGTGTGTGTATATATATATATATGTATATGGGAATGAGTATGGGTGAAAGCAAAACGGATACATTTGTTCATCCAGGTCAAGGGTTCCAAATTCTTAACTCTGAAGAGATTTGGACTCTCATGTATTAAACCATGTTTGTGGTGCTGAATTAGGGCTGCCACTCTATCTTTTTCCTGACAGAGTCTTCATCTTTAACAGCTATAAGGCAGCTAATCCTAATACCATGTTTATTGAATTTGCCCCAATTAAGAATTTACTTCCCTTCATTTTGATAAGTTCACAAATTTCTCCATACATGTGACAGAAATAATTTGAGATTGTTTTTTTTAAAAAAGAAACCTAAATGTGCGAGAAAGTGAAACTGACAGATTCACCTATCCTTATTCTAAAGGGCAACTGTAGAAGGTTAGGAGGATGCATTAGCTCCCTAGGAGAACTTGGAGGGCCACACCTCCCACTGCATCCACTCCTGCAAAGTGCATTTGTACAAAATGCCCCCTACTGGCTGTAGGCAGGGCCGGTTTAACGAGTCTGCCAAATCAGCATTGGCGGGGGGCCCCAAGGTCAAGGGGGGGCTGCTGACCTCCTTATCTGATAAACGAGACAGCCAGGAGACAGACGGGAGGAGCCGCTGCTTTGTAGCCCCCTCCTACCCTCATCCTCCAAAAACCTCCTGCTGGCATTAAAAACAACAACAACAACAACAGCGTCTTCCAAACTAGAAAGAGAAAGAAGCAGCAGCCCTCCATGGCAAAAGCTGGAGGGAGTTTGCTGCTGCAAAATGCAAGCCAGCCAGGCATGTCAGAGAGGGATGTGTGTGTGTGTGTGTGAGAGAGAGAGAGAGAGAGAGAGAGAGAGAGAGAGAGAGAGAGAGAGAGGGAGAGGGAGAGGGAGAGAGAGAGAGGGAGGGAGGGAGGGAGGGAGGAAGGGAGGGAGAATTTGAGGGTTGTCTCCCTCAGAAAGGGCTTCTTTCTTTCTTTCTTTCTTTCTTTCTTTCTTTCTTCCTTACCTTTTCTTCCTTCCACATAGATCCCCTCCAGCCCATCTTTCCAGCTGCTCTTAACATGGTTTCCTGGGGTCTCTGCCCTCCCTCCCTTTTCCCCTTTGTCTTCAGCTCCCTCCCCTTGCTGCCAACTGAGTCAGCTTGCAAAAGAAATTTGTGTGTGTTTGCCTATATGCCTTCAAGTCATTTCTGACTAAGGCGAACCTACCATGGGGTTTTCTAGGCAAGGTTTCTTCAAAGGGGGTGTGCCTTTGACTTTTGTTGAGGCTGAGAGAGTGTGACTTGTTCAAGTTCAGCCAGTGGGTATTCATGGCTGAGTAGGGATTCAAACCCTGGTCTCCATAGTCATAGTGCAATGCTAAAACTTCTACAACACTAGCTCTTTTAACAGAAGAATATAAAGAGTATAAATTAAAATTTGGAGTAATATTACTGGGAACAATGGTCTTATTGTCACTAAAACACCAGTATCCCATTAGTGTTATGTGAGAGCCATTGGCCTAGAGGAGTGTCTCTTAACCTTTTCTTTACCAGGGACCCCCTTTAAATAACTTTTGTTGCCCCAAGACTTAACTCAAGATTTAAAATCCTAATAATAATAGCTAATAATAATAGCTAACAACAACAATACAATTACAACATCCATTAAACTTTCCCTCAGAGGCACTCTTGCTTCTTCCTGCAAGTTTGTGGCTGGAGTGGATTGAATGGCAATGTGCAGGCCAAGCCAGCCAGCCTTTGTCTTGGTTCCTGTCACGTGGCTACTCCACTACAGGGAGGAGGTGGGCCAAGCAGCCTTCAAGCCTTTGTGGACCCCCTGGGAAGACATTGTGGGCCCCAAGTTAAGAACCACTGGGCTAGAGAATGCTGGAAAGGAACAATGCAACCAGACCTTGAGAAAGGGTGCTGGCAGGGGGATTCTGGGAGGTGTAATCCAAGAGTAACTTTCCCAGACTCTGAATGCAGCCTGGAATCATCGAATCATAGGGCTGGAAGGGACCCCAACAGCCATCCCATTCGATCGGCTTCTGCCCTGTAGAAACACACAATCCAAGCATTCCTGACAGATGGCCATCCAACCTATGTTTAAAAAAAAAAACAAAGAAGGAGACTCCACCACACTCCAAGGCAGTACCTTCCACTTCCGAACAGCTCTTACTGTCAGGAGGTTCTTCCTAATATTCAGGTGGAATCTCTTTTCCTATAGTTTGAACCCATGGCTCCGTGTCCTAGTCTCTGGAGCAGCAGAAAACAAGCTTGCTTTTTCCTCAGTATGACATCCCTTCAAATATTTAAACATGGCTGTCACGTCTCCTCTCAACCTTCTCTTCTCCAGGCTAAGCATACCCAGCTCCCTAAGCCTTTCCTCATAGGGCGAAATGGCTTCCAGACCTCCCACCATCCTTCTCAGTATCTTTCTTGAATTGTTGTGGCCAGAACTGGAAATAGTATTCCAGGTGAGGTCTGACCAAAGCAGAATGGAGTGATACTATTACTTCCCTTGATCTAGACACTACTCCTATTAATGCAGCCTAAAATTGCATTAGCATTTTTTTGCTGCTGCATCACACTGCTAACTCATGTTCAGCTTGTAGTCCACTCTTTCTTTTCTTTGAGGAAATCTACACCATTACCTTAATTGCTAATAAACAAAAAATATTAGGTTAGTGCCTATAATATAGTTTTTAAACTAAGGACTTTTTCGGATGTATCTTATACAGTGCAAGCAGCCTTGTCGTGTTGCGAGGCTACTGCACTGCAGGGAGTCCCTTTCGGATGACGCTCTCCCCTGCCGGTACTGTTGCGATACCGCGGGAACATTTGAGTGTTATATTTGGCCGTATTTTAATCAAGAAAGTTGATCGTGATTAAAATACGGCCAAATATAACACTCAAATGTCCCCATGGTACCGCAACAGTACCGGCAGGGGAGAGCGTCATCCGAAAGGGATGCCCTGCAGCGCAGCAGCCTCGCAACGCGACGAAGCTGCTTGCGCTGTATAAGAGACGTCCGAAAAAGTCATAAATTATTGGTGGCAAATTATGTAATACAGTAGGCCCCTCTTATCCACTGGGGAGTGGTTCGGGGGGGGGCGTGGATTCTGAAAAACATGAATAATAGTGAACACCATTGAAAATAATGGGACTTCTGGTTTAAAATACCATAGAGTTGTGTTGGAGGGCCTAGAAAATGGCTAGGGAGGACACATTTTCTAGGAAGACTCTATGGTAGGTGTGCTGTTTTATATCCCCTGGATAATGAATCCATGGATATGGAGGGCCTACTGTAATCTGAACATCCTGTATGGTGAACAGGTTAGGTTACATTGACCTGAGATAAACATATGGGGGTCCCAAAATAAAGCATTGCAGGGGCCCCCAAAATTCCCTAAACCGGCCCTGGCTGTAGGGGTATTTTCACTATATTTTTTGCGCTTTCATTGACATTTTAAGTCCAGGACTGACCGTTTTTAACAATTGGAAATAAACATAAGTCACTTCCTGTTTTTTTTTTTTTTTAAAAAAAAGCCTCTTCTGGGCATAATTTGGCCTGCAGGGTGAAACATCATAAAATGCCCCTATACTGCCTAGAATGCATTTTGGAGCAAAAAAAAAAAAAAAGTTTTTTTGGGAACAACATTGCCATTTTTTGACCTCGGGGGACGTGGGCCTTCAAATATTGTTGAAATGCCTATGCTAGAAGTAATTTTGGGGCAAAATAATTGAACCCTGTGGGGCATTGGGGGGCACAAACTGGACCTGGGGGGCAGCATGGGGACCAGGAGCTGCACTTTGCCTATCCCTGTTCTAATGCATGCTAGTGACAGTGACATTGTAAAAAACAAATTCTCATGATATTTCTTTTAAAAGAAGATTGATGCATCAACTCTGCCTACATTCTGGCTTCATACAACACACTGCACTACACATGCAACTCCAAAGAATTTGATTTCTAGCACACCTTCCTTCCTTCCCTCCCTCCCTCCTTCCTTCCTCTCCTTTACCTCATGTGTGATGCTATTTCTCATTTCCTTGTCGGGATTTGATTGACTAAATCCTTCACTGTAGCCTCAGTAAGGAACTTTTGTTTTCAATTGTCTTCACCAAAGACTGAAGACTCTTCACAAAGTTTTGGTCCCTTGTCACCAGCCAAAGTTAATAGATATTTTACTGAAAGCGGATAGAAAGAAATCCTGCTACTGATTGGCTACTAAAAATGTTCCCAGTGGGGCTGATATATTTAGAAACAGGCTCTGCTGAAAACTTGTTAACCTCCTCCTGACTTTAAAACATACCACTGAATCTTGAGAATCTAAAGCTTTAGAAAGAAAAGAAGAGAACATGGGAAGCTTGGACTCACTAATTAGGAATTCACTGTAAGGAATTCAGTTGTAAGATGGTGTATATTTCTTCGGGTCCCATTCTGGGAGAAAGGCGGCATATAAATTAAATGAATGAATGAATCCTTGTCCAATGAATACTTGTGTAACTCTTAGCAATGCACTGGATATTTTTCGTGCTTGATTTTTGTATGCAATAATTGCCTTCAGTGGGGGCAAAATGGCCTCCAAAAACTGTATCTTCTGGTGAACAACAACAACAATTTTACCTATTTTTGTACCCAGTCATTATTTCTTGTCATTTTGTTTATTTGGGAAGTAATTTATTGTATTGAATCTACTATATACTGTACTGTGTGGTGATATTGTACCCCACCCTAATTCTGAGGAGAGAGGCAGGTAATAAATAACTAAGTATTATTATTATTATTATTATTATTATTATTATTTCCTCCGCTTTCCTCAGCCACAGTGCATTCATGCACATGCAAAGGCTGCTTAAAAGATACTAAAAATTTCTTGTGGATCAATACTTACAAAGTTTGGGCTTTTTAAACAATTGCAGATTTGAAAGAGGTATGTTTTTAATGAGTTAAAACAGATTAAAAGATTTTAAGTTTTAAAAACTATGTACAACAGCATTTGGAATGAATTAATAAGGCTCCAAGGCCTAAATAAACAGCCAGGTTTAACTGGACATGTAAATGAAATTATTGTATATGCCAGTTGGGCCTCCATGGGGAGGGCATTACACAGTTAGGGTGCCATGGCTGAGGAGGTCCCCTCTGATATCCCAACACAGTGTATTGACATCACTGGTGGGACACAGAGGCCCTCCCCCACCAGACTTCAATCTTTGGGCAGGCAGATATGGGGAGAGGTGCTCCCTTAAATAACGAGGTCCCTAGTTATTTAGGGGCTCTAAATGTCATTACAAGCACCTTGAATTCAGACTGGAAACATATTCGCAGCCTGTGTAATTCTTTTAAAACTGGCATTATATGCTAGTCATATGGCATTCTAGTCAGAGGTCATGGTGCTGCATTTTCTACTAGCTGCAGCTTCTGAGTCTTCTTCAAAGACAGCCTCAAGTAGAGTGCATTACAGTTGTATAATAGGGAGGTTACCAGAGTATGGACTACTGTGGTTATCACTGTCCAGGGGAGGATGCAGCTGGAGCAGTAGTCAAAGCTGGAGCCAGGCACTCTGAGCCACAAAGTCTTCTTGAGCCACCAGTGGCAGGGATAGAGCTAAGAGTACTCACAAACTATGCACCTGCTCCTTCAGGGGGAGTGCAACCCCATTCAGGACAGGCTGTTTACCCAATTCCCACACCCGAGAACCACCAATCCACAGAGCCTCTGTCTTATCAGGATTCCACTTCAGTTTATGGGTCCTCACCTAGCCAATTATAGAATCCAGGCACTGGTCCAGCACCTGCACAGCCCCAGCTGAGTCCAAAGACAAGCAGGAATAAGAGCAAGCATCTTCAGCATACTTATGGCACCTCACTCCCAACCCACTTCTGATGTCACCCAGTGGCTTCATGAAGATATTGAACAATATGGGGCATATGATAAAACCCTGTAGCACTACACAGTGTAATAGCCATGGGGTTCAACAGTAATTCCCCAGTGCTACACTCTGGAACTGGCCCTCTATGTCTCCTACTCTCATCCCACAAAGCTGGTCTAATAAGATACATGATCAGTGGCATCAAAATCCACTGAGAAATCCAGGAAGATCAACAGTGTAGCATTACCCCTGTCTTTACCCTGGAGTAGGTTGTGCAAGAGCAACAAAGGCTATTTCAATTTGGCCTGAAACCAAACTGATATGGATTAAGATAATCACAGGCTCAAGCACCTTGCCCAAAGGGGGGATATTTGCAGTAAGGCAGTAGTTCTCATGTCACCAGACCACATTAACTGAAACTGATCCCATGAAAATTGACCAGGCGGTGCACGGGACACCTCCCTAGGCTCTGTGACAGTGTGGTGTCAAGTTCTGAGTGAATGTAAGTGATTTTTTTCCTTGAAGTACGTCAAAATTTTTTCACAGCCAGTAGGTATGGATTGCATTCCTGAGTTCTCTGGGCCAGTGGGTGGGAGGTTGAGGATACAATCCTAGAGGCATAATACAATTTTTGGCCTGCCTCAGTGATGCACTGAATGATACTCAGTGATGCCTCAGTGGACACAACAATGAGTCTGCTGATTTCTGATTATACTCACTGCAGGACCTAGCTGTTGTCCAACCTGCTGTCTTCTATAAGCCAAGGTGAATTACATGTTCCACAGCAGTGAACTGGGTGCTGGACTGGACTGGGAAATAACCCTTTCCATCTCTCTATTCCAGAAAATGCATACAAAGCACGTAAACTATAAATACATATACACCCTTTCCTTTCACTCATGCTGAAAGTCACTAGTTTGAATTGAGACTTGGGGCTCATCTACATGAGCCAGGATATGCTGGCTCCCTGCTGGCATATCCTGGCCATGGATCAGGCCCATTCCTCATCTGTTCCCCCCACAATACAGTTCAGAGTTGAGATGGGCATGCCTGTCTTTTGCTGCAGCCACCACTGTCACCATCTTCCTGGCTCTTCTGGGAGTGAGGAAGCTGACCTTCAATATGTGACCAAGGCCCCCTGCATGTGGCCAGCCTTGGTCACATGCTACAGGACTCCTTCCTGCTTTGGATTTGATGCAGGATGACCAGCAGCTGCAGTGATAGGCTGGCCTGTTGGGATGGGCTCCTGTGGATACATAGGGCTCGATCCATTTCTTCCTGGTGGAAATGGAGTAAAGCCAGTATTTAAAAAAAATATGGTAAAGATCCCTACCCCACCTCAGCCATGTCTAAGCCCTGTATCTGCCCTGGTTGTGGTGGGGACTGCCTGGGGGCAGAACAAGGCAAAAGCCCTGCATCATCAAGATGGGGTATATTGCCCATGTACACAAGCCCCTAGTTAAATATTTCAGCTGGCATTCTGTTGGTTTGCTATACTGACATAATTACATGAAGGGGGGAATAGCAGGAGGAAAAAGGCAATGGGTGTTGCAGCAGGTGTGTAACTGAGGTTGTGTGTGTGAAAAATTAAGGCACTACCACTCAAATAAGAATTCTGCCCTATCCTGATATTCTGCCCCACCATGATATTTTCCTTCGATCCCCAGTTTCCTAGCATTGCGGAAGCTTAAATCTTCAGATGAGCATTTAGAAATACAGTTTAAACAGCCAAAGAAAAGGGGGAAACAAAGTGACCAAGGGGATGTGAACACAGAAACATTTCTAGGTGCAAATGATTTTCTGTGTCTCACTTTCTGCAATACTAGAAATCTGGGTACTGAAGGAAAAATTCATTTAGGGAGGCAGAGTTTTAATGGGGAAGTCACACCTCCATTTCTCTCCTCTCTGTAGTTACACTCCTCTGTTGCAGTCCTAAAAGAAGAAAGGTATTAGAGAAATATATTGGAGCTGGCAGGTTGCATTTGCTCTACAGATGGAAAGAATATTCATAAAATATTCCAATCTGGCAGAAAAAAGTGAGGAAAATCTTGGAGAGATGAGATTCTTCACATTCCAGGATTTATTCTGTTCAAAAAAAATCCCATTTTCTTTGCCAAAAAAAGAAATAAGGAGAAAAAGAAGTGTAGGGTTTGGGAGTGTTTTTTATTTATTTATTTATTTATTTTTGCAGAATAAATCCTAAACTGTGAAAATTATACAGTTTTCAAGGACTTTCCAATAACAGGAATAAAAGTGATAAGATTATGCATTCTTGTCCCCAAGAGCAAATATAGGAACATTTACATCTCTAGTCCACTGTACCTTTCCAGTACGGCACAACTTTGGCAAAAATACAGCTGCTAGCATTGGGCAACAGGATTCTAGCCTTTCTTTGAGATTCTTCACAACAGCCTTCCCCAAATTGGCATGCTACAGACACATTTGACTGTAACTCCTATTCTTGTCCATGTTGGCTGGGAATGATGGGAGTTGCATTTCACACTTTAGAAGACAAAAAAAAACAACCCTCTGAGCAGAACTGCATACACAGACACATAAATGCAAGTGTTTCCATGTATGTATGTACGTATGAAATGAAAAAGTGCTAAGGACAACAGTCCAAAATAAATAATCCACAAATCACAGGTATACAACCTGTGGCCCCCAAGACTGTCTGTGTGGCTTCCCAAGGTGTCCTTGACCATTTCTCCCCCTACTTCTCAATTCCTATTCCCCCTAGAAGGGCATCTGGAATCACTGTGGCTTGTGGCAGTGGGAAAGCAGATATCTGGATGATGAGTTCTGAGATCAGGCATATCAGAGAAGCTCAGTGTTACACCCCCCCCCACACACTTCTCATCCTGATCTGGATTGGGTCTCTGGGGCTTACTGAGAATTAAAGAAGAAAAGAATGCTAGTGATCCTTTAGACTGACTCTGGATCTTATACAATGTGTCAACTTACCCATGGACACTTTGCCACATATTTGGGGGAAAAACAGTTCAATTTTACTATGTTTGCAATACATATCAAATAAAAACATTTTGGTTTTGGTGTAACTTTCCAATTTTAAATTTCTCAGTTTTTGTGTACATTAAGAAGAGGTGTAGAGATTAATAAAAGAAGTAGCAACACTACACTTACAGCATATCCCATGACTCTCTCTATAAGGAACTTTTTTTTGTAGTATTTTTTTTCATGAAGCAACTAATGCATTATATATATTCAGAGTCCAAGGAAAATTACTGCCTTCAAGATATATCTCTATACCCATTTTATCCACTGTGTCCTGTATCTTATACACTTCATCATGAACTTTGTTAATTCTTCTGTTTCACATTCATATTGCAGAAGCAGCTTACATATGTTTGATAAAATATACTTATCATTCTTCATAACAATTTTACAGCAGAAATAAAGTTAAATCTCTGAACCTCTAAATCTCACCCTTCCATTTCTCTCTAGTAAGATTGTATGATGACTAAAGAAATTCCTCCATATATAAACATTGTTCCTCTTTCAATATCCTTATTGCATGATATGTCCACCAAACTGTGGGAGGTAGAGGGAAATTTAGATGGGCTTTCCATGTCTTCAGGGTAAACATCTCCCATAGATTAAGATTATATATTTTACTAACAAATCTATTTTACTAACACCAATCTTGTATTAACCTTCGTCTAACTTGTACTCTTGAGATACTCCACAATATCATAAACAATGGGTGGGATAACTGGGATGGTGGTAATTATAATCCAGTACTTCTGACAGGTACCCTTCTGGGAGAATCTGTTGTAAATTGTTATTGTCCCAAAGTAGATTATGTGACATCCCCTACTAATAAGCGGACAGAAAATTCCTCCTCACATTTTCTATGTAAGCACCCTAGATCGTCCTCAAATCAAGTAATGCCTACATCCCAGCATTTGCTCAAGTCAGTTGTGTTGCTTTAAGCTGACCCATAGGGTATCAGGTTTTTATTTCCAAACACATACAGCTGGACAGATCCAGCAGATGTATAGGGATACAGATGCAAGTTAAGTTTGTCTATGGAGATTTAATTAAGAGAGGAGATACTGAAAGGCCACCAGCTGTACTCCGTGCCAGACCTTCTGCAAAGAATTCCATTTGTACTAGTTTTTTCTACATTAGCCCTTCTAGTGGATTCCACTGCACTGCCATCATGGTTTCTTTGCTCAGCATGGACTATATGGTGGTGATTTTTCGTGTGAGCAACAACTGGCATTCCTGAGAACACACTAATGACCCTGATGGGTGGTGTTTTGTCCCATTTTGGCCATCAGTACAATAACATGCTCTCTGCCATGCCACAAGCCAGTCCTGCCCTTTGGTATGTATTCTGGGTGATTGGCGGATGTACGAACACCTTTAATGTGGCAGGACACAAGATCTTGCAAAACAGTTATATCTACATATATGTACAACTATTGATGACCTAACCATTCTACAAGCAGAGACTCAATATTTTTTACAGACTGCTCCAGTTGCTTGATGTGCTCTTCCATGGTGCTGACCCTCCTCTCCAGACACCATGCTGAAATGCCAAAAGGGTCAAAAGGAGGCTGGTTAGATTTGCTAGCATGTAATCCCAACTGTAAGGTCATGCACGACATGAAATGATGGGCAATCAAAGCCAATAGGTTGTATAAGGCCACGACACCAGGTGCCATTACTAGTACATCTGCTGTATCTTTTTAGGCATACCTCACTGTTAGAAAGTTAGGTGCGACCTACCTTGACTCTGCTCTTCTTCCTGGAGACTTATGAGGTGTTCAAGAAGGGATGCAGGAACTTCCTCCCACTCCCTTCTGCCCTTTTGGGCCCTCTCCTCCTGGGGCTTTCTCTGAGGGCTCTAGGCCACAAACGCAAAAGGTTAAATGAAGCCATGCCAACAGGTGTACCCTAAACAAGCAATGCAAAATATCTCTCAGACTGTGGATGATGGGAGCTTCAGTACAGGTGATATGCCACTTCATGCAGTTTTGCCTTACTGTAGCTCCCATTCTTGGCTGTGTGGGGTAGGAAAGAAGGGAAAACGTATCAGTATTAGGTGTCTATTTCACCTGTTGCCAGACCTGCCACCACATTCTCCCCTACTGCAACATCCACCTCTTCCTCTGATCCAGAGCTAGGCAGGAGCCCTCCGTTGATGTGCAGCTGGCCTTCTCTGGCCCTGAACTCCTATAAAGACAGACAAGTGGGCAGTAGTTGACATCTCATTGTTGCCTGGCTGTGGGTTGTGGGTGCAGCAGTCCCAGTGGAATGCCACTTCAGGCACTTGTGCAGCATTGCAGCTCCCACTCTTGGGGGGTGGGAGAGGGGTCAAGGGGAAATGTTTTTATATGAGTGCCTGCCATCTCCTCCTTCCTCACTGCAGCACCCACCTCCTTGGACCCAGAGGAAGGAGAGCAGCCAGCCATCTCCCTTTCAGGGAACGGCAGTGATCTCTGGTGCTTGTGCATTTCTGAGCAAAAGAAGAGGATACACAACCTATAATTGATACCACATTATGGCACTCAAACGAAAGAGGTGGACTTGGAGGTGGGTTTGGTCTTATTGTTCATTATGAGAGATATAAGCAAGGGGATCTTATAGCACCTTTGAGACTAACTGAGATAAAGAAATTGTGGTGTAAGTTTTTATAGACTTGGTCTACTTCTTCAGATGCACAGAGGAAGTAGACCAGGTCTACAAAAGCTTATGCTACAATTTCTTTCTCTTAATTAGTCTCAGAGGTGCTACAAGATGCCCTTGCTTACTGAGATTCCAGACTAACATGGCTATGTCTTTGATTTCTACCCCTATGAGAGATGTGTTGTGGCAATTGTACACAGGCTGTCATCTTGAACTGGACATTCTGTTAATTGGATGCTAATTCTTGCCTGGGAGAGAGTAATGGGAACTGTAATCTCAGCTCCCATTACTCTCTACAATGCTGCTTGTTGTATCACAGTGCCACACGGTCCATTCCGAGGTGACAACATGGTGTTCCGGTTTGGGGGTTGGACTAGGACTCTGGAGAACAGGGTTTGAATTACCACTCAGCCATTGGGTAGCCTTGAGAAAGTCATACTCTCTCAGCCTCAATGTAAAGTACAGTCGTCCCTTCACATTCGCGGGGGTTCCGTTCCGCGGACCCCCGCGAATGTGAAAAATCCGCGAATAACAAACACCCCTCCCCCTCCCTCCCCAGGCCTTCGCGGGGCCTTGCTAGGCCCCGCGGAGGTCTCCCCAGCCGTCCCTCCCTCCCTGCCCAGGCCTTCGCGGGGCCTTCCTAGGCCCCACGTAGGTCTCCCCGGCCCTCCCTCCCTCCCTGCCCAGGCCTTCGCGGGGCCTTGCTAGGCCCCGCGGAGGCCTCCCCGGCCCTCCCTCCCTCCCTCCCCAGGCCTTCGCGGTGCCTTGCTAGGCCCCGCGGAGGTCTCCCCGGCCCTCCCTCCCTCCCTCCCCAGGCCTTCGCGGGGCCTTCCTAGGCCCCGCGGAGGTCTCCCCGGCCCTCCCTCCCTCCCTGCCCAGGCCTTCGTGGGGCCTTGCTAGGCCCCACGTAGGTCTCCCCGGCCCTCCCTCCCTCCCTCCCCAGGCCTTCGTGGGGCCTTGCTAGGCCCCGCGGAGGCCTCCCCGGCCCTTCCTCCCTCCCTCCCCAGGCCTTCGCGGGGCCTTGCTAGGCCCCGCGGAGGCCTCCCCAGCCCTCCCTCCCCAGGCCTTCTCGGGGCCTTCCTAGGCCCCACGGAGGTCTCCCCGGCCCTCCCTCCCCAGGCCTTCGCGGGGCCTTGCTAGGCCCCGCGGAGGCCTCCCCGGCCCTCCCTCCCTCCCTCCCCAGGCCTTCGCGGGGCCTTGCTAGGCCCCGCGGAGGCCTCCCCGGCCCTTCCTCCCTCCCTCCCCAGGCCTTCGCGGGGCCTTGCTAGGCCCCGCGGAGGTCTCCCCGGCCCTCCCTCCCTCCCTCCCCAGGCCTTCGCGGGGCCTTGCTAGGCCCCGTGGAGGCCTCCCCGGCCCGCCCTCCCTCCCTCCCCAGGCCTTCGCGGGGCCTTGCTAGGCCCCGCGGAGGCCTCCCCGGCCCGCCCTCCCTCCCTCCCCAGGCCTTCGCGGGGCCTCCGGAGGGCCTCCGGGGGTCCCGCGAAGGCCTCCCCACCCCTCCCCAGGCCTTCGCGGGGCCTCCGGAGGGCCTCCGGGGGTCCCGCGAAGGCCTCCCCACCCCTCCCCAGGCCTTCGCGGGGCCTCCGGAGGGCCTCCGGGGGTCCCGCAAAGGCCTCCCCACCCCTCCCCAGGCCTTCGCGGGGCCTCCGGAGGGCCTCCGGGGGTCCCGCGAAGGCCTCCCCATCCCTCCCCAGGCCTTTGTGGGGCCTCCGGAGGGCCTCCGGGGGTCCCACGAAGGCCTCCACACCGCTCCCCAGGCCTTCGCGGGGCCTCCGAAGGGCCTCCGGGGGTCCCGCGAAGGCCTCCCCACCCCTCCCCAGGCCTTCGCGGGGCCTCCGGAGGGCCTCCGGGGGTCCCGCGAAGGCCTTCGCACCACTCCCCAGGCCTTCGCGGGGCCTCCGGAGGGCCTCCGGGGGTCCCGCGAAGGCCTCCCCACCCCTCCCCAGGCCTTCGCGGGGCCTCCGGAGGGCCTCTGGGGGTCCCGCGAAGGCCTCCCCACCCCTCCCCAGGCCTTCGCGGGGCCTCCGGAGGGCCTCCGGGGGTCCCGCAAAGGCCTCCCCACCCCTCCCCAGGTCTTTCACGGGGCTTCTGGAGGCCCCATGTCGCGGTTTTGGGGGGGCCCGGGGGGGCCCTCCCAAAACCGCGAATAACCGAAACCGCGAATGTCAAGTTCGCGAATGTGGAGGTACAACTGTAATGCCAAACCACTTCTGAAGAAATATTGGCAGGAAAACCCCTTCATAGGGATGCCATAAATAAAAAATGACTTAAAGGTACACAACAGCAACAGCAGCAGCAACAACAACAACAACAACAACAACAACAAGAAGCCACAGAATCATGGTGAGCTGTGGTGGAACAGTTTGAGAGTGGGACACCCACAAAGATTTTGGCATGGCACCCATCATACTGTTCCTCTGGCTTGGTATGCATTTCTCTGGGTATGCTGGTGGTGAATGTGGTAATGATATTGTTGCATTTCTGGTGTTATAAACTGATCTAGTGGGCAACAATCCAGCCAGCTGGGCCTGTCCACCCTCACCCACAGGGCATGAATTTAGGTGCACTGGAGCTGAGACACAGCCCTCATGCAGATAGAGCCACAAAGGTGGGAGGCAATGATGCCAATTTGTGCAACTGCACAATTGCTAATTGGATGATCACTTTGGTTGCTGATGTCAGCTCAGGTGGCCATTTAGTCAACAATCATGCAACTACATGGTTCTGACTTTGTGTCTTCTGCCACTGTGGTTGCTAACAATTATGTTCTCCAAGAGAAAATTAAAATGACTGCCATGCACTCAGAATTTTTTTCAGCAGTCCTAAAGTTTTACACTGAACAACTTAATCATATTTTATTATCTTGATCAAAGTTCTCCCACCATATTTCATTGCCTTTGGAAGGCCCTGTTAGTTCACATATTTTTGTACTTGGCCATAACTTTACAGGATATAACCTTTGTGCCAAGCAGTGGCTTCAGTGTATACAGTTTCATTTCAAAAATATTTGACAGAAATCTTGTTTGTTCATAGTGTACAATGGGCTCCCGGTATCCACTGGGGTTTGATTACAGGAATCTCTCTAGATACCAAAATCCATGGGTGCTCAATAGCCATAGTATGTTGAATCCTTGGATGCAGAACCCATGGATACGGAGGGCTATCTGTAAATGCACATATGCATGTGTCTTTATGAACAGCTACTTGCTCTATGAGGAAAAAAATAATCTCTTCTATTTTCCATTGATACCTACTACATGTTATAACTCAGCAGGCACAGGAACAATTGATGTCCTGTTACATTTCTGATGAAACTGTATGTACAAAACCACATACCCATATATTATACATGTGCACTGTATATTGTTAGGGCTAGTTTTTTAAAGAATGGTCATATATTTTGACTCACACGGGTCATAATATGTGACTGCACTGAAGAATTGGAGCTTTCAGTAATAGCAAATATTAAAATGTGTAAATACAGTGCAAAAGTCATAGTGAAAGATATGGCTCTATCTTTGGATTTATGGATGAATCCTAATGTATACTAAATTTGCTATGGTCACAAGATCCAATACCTCTGTGTTATAGCTCTGATAGAATAGCTTTATCAGCTGACATGTTCTCCATATCATTGCCTGGAACACAACATTTTAATGAAAAGAACAAAGTGTTATCCGTATTTGCAATAACAATGTATTTATGATTTACACAAAGAGAAATACATGCACACATTTTTGGATGATGCAGTTTCCATATTCTCTTTTACCTGCATGAATAGATTCCAACTTTAAAAAAACCTTCATGAAATATCTTGATGTCACCTATAGTATATAATTATCATTTTTCCACCCATATATAAGGAAGTATCTATGTTATCATTAGAAGGCTAGAATTACAGCATGCTGGATTATTGTTATACATGCCTGGGTGCCTTGCAGTGAAACACATTCATATTTTTAATGTTCTGTCTTCTACTCAAGTGTATTGTAGTCTCTCCTTTTTATGAATTAAAATGGAGTTGAACAATATGTACACAAACCATGCAGCATAAACACCAAAGAAGCTTTTTCTTTCCTTCCTCTGTTTATAAAACAATGAAAGCTGCATTTTCCATTGGGAAAAGAATAATCAGGTAACTGCAAAAATGTAATGCAGTTAAGATTTTAACTATGCCGTTATGGTATAGCAGTGTCATAAACTGAGACTGAACAAAAACCTCCACCACTATTCATTAGACATTTGTCACTGTGGTATATACTGCACTGCTTTTGTTTGAATATAAAAGCAATTATGTTTATAATACACTTATATTCTACTCATCTCTTCATCATCTCTGGGGTAATGACTCATTAGAAGCAAGAATATTATATATAGTATTACAGCTTATATGTTCTGTGTAAATTATCATTGCATCAGCTGAGAGTAAATACCTGGCAGTTGGGAAAGCCTGGTTGTCAGCACTATTTGCTTCCGTTGATTCTCCCTAAGTTAGCCAAAAGAAAGCAGGATTTCTCTTGCCTCCGTTTTGCTACACCACTACTATTTTCTGCTCTTACTGACCCTAAAGATCATGACCTCTACATTGGCCATAAGCACACAAGACACAATTGATGGCATAGAGATTCTCACTATGGCAATTCACATGATCAGGGTCCCATGGAAATTGGTTGCCCCTGGTGCAGGTACAGAATACACAGCAATGGATGAACTAGATAAACTTTGGTGTAGGGAACTGGAAGGATTTTTGTTCACGCTTTAATGAGAATTTCTCTTATTTGCACTCCCAGTACTTATAAACGGAAATGTTGTTTTGATGTGAAATGCACACTTTCTTGGCAATATGTGTACAAATGTGCAAAAAATTGCAATACTAAGGTAACATCCACACAAAACCACTCTATGCTATGGGGATGTAATATGTACAAGACTGTGTACATTAGGAGAAATGTACAGAAAATAAAGTATGAATGTTCATGTAGACTGCATGCAAACAAAACCATAGGCAAATTGTTTATTTAACTGTTTTCTAACTGTGTTATCACTGTTATGATTTCTCTTAGCTATATTTTGTTTTTAGATTGTCTTGTGAGTCACCTTAGGTCCCATACAGAGAGAAAGGTGAGACAGAAATAATACATACATACATATGTATATACTATACTTAGTTATGCAAATATGGCAAAATGAACAAAAGTAAATTAACAGATGTGCCCATCCCTACTTCAGTGTCACAAACAAAGAATTGCAGTCATTCACACATGTGCATGTTTACTCAGAGGCACATGCAAAAAAATATAACTTAAGTATGAATATCAACCAATCAGGCAGGCAGAGTTAGTTTGGCTTTAGCTGTATATTTTATTAAATAGGTATGTGCCAGGTTTCATGCTGCTTTCATCAGGTGACCTAATTACCCTTGAAAACCAGAGCCAAAATTATATTTCCATACCATAAAGCCAATATAAAGGTGTGTATATGGTGAGGGGGGAAGTCAATCCATAATAATCACCAAGGTGAAATGTTAGGTGAGGTCAAAGTAGCTGCAAAATGTCTGTGAAATGCCCTTGTCCTTGTGTATTGCAAGATGTCACAGCAAAGAGTCAGCCACAACCTCAAACAGGCTGAATGGCAAGAAATCTCTGAAGGAGGCTAATCTCAGACATACACACAGATCTATTCACTCTGCTGAAGCCAGTACCCCCACCTTGCCAAGAACATTGTAAATAGAGACTGTTAACTATATGATCAAGCATTGCCAAGAGGTGGCCTTTTTTTTTTTACAGCTCCATATGTTTCTTGGAAAACAAACACTCTCTTCTCTTAAAAGGGAAGAAGGAAGGGAGAGGGGGGAAATAGAAAAGAAATGTGGCAGCACCTTTTAGAGTAACTGGTTTTTATTTTCATATGAGCTTTTGTGGATATAAACCTACTTCTTTGGATTCAAGATGTTCCTGTGTGCTAAACTTGCCTTTCGCAGAGATATGTTTTTTGAAGCAGGAAGGGTTCAGTCTTTTTCATGCACAAATGACAGAAGTTGATAACAAAAAGTATGAAGGGTGGGGGGAATGTGACCAATTCCCTCTCTTTGAGCAAAGCCCAGGAGGAGAGAGAGAGTATGTGTCATTTTGTCTAAACTTAAACACATTATAATTGCCTTGCAAACTTATTTTGAGAGTACCTTAAGTGTGAAAGACATAAGAGTGAGGAGAGAAAAGGGATGAGTGTTTTCTTTCTTTTTGGTTTGTTACTACATATAGGGCTACAGTAAATTGAACCCGTTTAAAAAGAGAGACTGTGTTTGTGTGAGGGGAAATGGCTAATTGCTTGCTAACTTCCAGTGGCAGAGAAATGCCCATTAATTTGCTAGCATATGGTACAGAATTAGTGTCTGTCACTATGTCAGTTATCATGGCTGCTGCTACTAATACTCACATTGTTATACTTGCTCTCATCAAAGGAAAGAGTTAAACATTCACTCCACATCCTCATATTCCTGACTGTAGTCTATCTTGAGGACAACATTCATGTTTTCTTTTAATGAATTTTGACACAAACCTGGTGAATCGACATGGATATCCCTTCATGCAGAAAGCACAAGGAAAAACAAAATGAAACAAAGCCCTGCAACATATAACTGTATCTGTATCTGTGCTTCTCTCAAACTGCTTCCCAAACACAATTTTCTGTCTAGTTAATGTCAGTTTTTATAAACTACTTTTCTCAAATCACAGTTATATTTGTATTTTAATCCCCTTTCTGGACATGGTTGAAGTTAGGTTTATTTCTTGTAGCATCTGCCCACCCTTCTACCAACAATCCAAAGGAAAATGTTCATTCCACTGCAATTGAATCAACAGAAGTGAATGGAATTCCTTTTGTATGATAATATGTACACTTCACATATGCATAAGCCTCAAGCTTTTTGGACCGTTGACTTTCTAATGATGATATTGGCATGCTGTTAAGAGAAATATGCAGTTCATGCTTAACTAATCATGATAAGCATTTACTGAAAACCTATCTGTTTGATTGCTAAATTTCTAATTATGATATTGATGTCATATTGACGTGCTGCTAAGACAATCCAGCAGGAAGGAAACAGATAAACAATATGAGGAGCACTGAAATTGTCTCTGTTTGCTAGATTTCTAATAATGATGTTAATTTTTAGTCAAGTAAGCCCTTTATTGATAAATAGGACTACCACTCAAAATTGTCCAGCTTTAATACAGAATAAACACATCGACAGGGTACTGTGATTAGATACTAAAAAGATGTTCACAATTACAATGGGAAAAAACAATGCAAGGCATGGATTATTTTGAAAAGCACCTAATGCTGTAAAACAAAATTGAATGGAACTAGCAGAACAGTGTCTATTTGAGATTTAGTTTGGCTGATTTTTGAATCCAGTAATGTTATAGATGCTTCCCCCCCCTGAAAGATGCAGTGTTCATGTACACTTTGTTTTAAAACTCTTTAAATATAAAAGCAATTTTAAAAAATCAATCAGAAAAGAATTTGAAGGAAGAGTTAAATGTGGTAATGATCTAGATATAGCTTTTAAAATACAGTAAAAAGGAAGTTTTGCTTTAAAAATTCAGTTACAAGATTGCTACACAAAATCTATATAGTCTTCAGAAAATGGGAGAAATTAAACAATTAAGAAATTGCTTCTGTATGTCTTCTATATGCAGACTGCTTTACTTTAAAAAAAATGCTTTAAAAACAAAGCCAGTGACAAATTAAGGAAGGGAACATATTTTAAGGCCCAGTTATTCTTACTTCACACACACATACACGTGTATATATTTTAACTCTGTTTTATACACTTTGACTCTGAAATATAGTTTCTCCTTCCTCCATATTAAAGATAGTTAATATAACATGATTCTAAATCATATTAATTCTCAATTTGAGTACTGATGACTGTTTGTATACTGGAGGAGATAGTGCCATCTAGTGACAAAGAAAACTTGCTTGGATGAAATATACAGTATGTGATGTTTTTCTTCTGAATTTGGTAACAGAATGAGTGTCCTTGGGAAATGAGTATGCAGGGCCAACTGAAGTCCAGGGGAAATATATCTTTATTTATTGAAGATATTAATGAATCATCTTGAATAAGTACACCATCTTAAAGGTTACTTGAAATCAATCTTAATATTTGATATCTGAAGTAATATCTACAAATATCAGATAATCTTCAAGATAGTCAAGATTAAGATATTTAGTCTCACAGAGTTTACTGAATAAAAAAGGTCTATATAACAATCAGAAAAATGGATGGAATTAAAGATGTAAACAGTGGTATTTGTTCTGCTGGGGAAAGTTTGTCCAGATCTTGGAACTGGGACTTTTAGGAATATGACTGCCAGAAACTCCCAGCTGGCACTGACAATGCTAAGTGTGGATTCTTGCAGTTGTAATTCAAGCTTTTCCATGCTCTGGATTTCACTCATTTTATCTTGCATTCAGATACTGCTTTAGCTGAAATGTGGGGTTAGTAATAAGGCATAGATGAAATTTCACTTTTACTATTTAAATAACCAGAGAAATCAAGCAATATGTATTAACCAGTGTACTTACCATCTGCATTTTTCTACCCATGAGCATTATAAATCATACTGGGAATACCACTCCACATATATACACATGTAAATGTGTTCATTTTAGAGATGCAACTCATCACTAATTTTTTTCTTGAAGGAACCAGTGAGTAATTTAGCAATTCTCTTGCTACTGTAAGAAAGATTTCAGAAACCACACAGTTTTCAAAGCCAATTAGGAATTTAGGACTTATTCTGCGCAAAATCTGCACATGGTTGTTTTGCACACAAAACCATGTTTTCTGCACAGAAAAAGCTGTTTCATGCACAGAAAAAAAAAATCTGTTTTCTGTGTAAAACAACCATATTCAAATTTTGTTCAAAATGAGTCCCAAACTACAAAGATTCTTGTTGGTCCATGATTCTTCTTGTCAGGGCTTTTTCAACCATTTTTGTAATGGCTTTGAATATTCTTCCAGCCCTAGTTCCTTACTGCATGTTGAAGAATTCATTTTTCCCTGAAACAATGGGAGAGATGCCATTATAATTCCACAAGACATTTCATCCTCCCGAGTCATGTGAGAAGTGTTCATCTGTTATTGTTTGACAATAGCATGGAGCGAACTCTATTGTCTTCCCAGAGCATGCATTCTGGGCTGGTTCTCTATATTTCAGGCTGTGTACTCACTCTTTGCATCTCTTATCATATCTCTTTAATGTCTTATATCAGCTCACAACATGGATTCAAGTGATGTACAGTTTTTAAAAGATAATAAAAATAGTTTTTAGTCACCTGTTAAACTATCCTACTAAAACCATTTAGACCTTAATGATGAGACTAAAATTACAGCAACCTTCCCATTAAAAAGGCCCTTCTGTGAACACCTAAAGCCTAAGTCTAAATAGTCCTTGCCTGAAAGAGAAACAGCCAGTCTACCCTTCCGTGGGAGAGAGTTTCACAGCTGTGACCAACTACTGAGAAGGCCCTCTCATGTATCCTCATCAGACAAGCCTATGACAGTGGTGAGACCAAGAGCAAATCTTCTCCCAAGGATTGGGCTCATATATGGAGATAATATTTTTTTCAGATAGTCTGCACCACAGCCCTACAGAGCTTTATAGGTTGTAACCAGCACTTTGAATTTAGCCTGGCAACAAACCAGTAGCCAATGAAACTGTTGAAACATATATTCGCTGTAACCAACTAGTGCACATTTAATTGGGTACTTGCTATCCCAAACAAGAACATCTCAGAAAGAAATAACTCCCAGATCTTTGGGGTACTATCTGGTTATCATCTTTTTTTAAAAAAATCAGATTATGTCCTCTTCCATCAATTTGATTTGGGATCTGAACGTCTCTCTTACTAACATGACTAGAGGGAATTTAGATGATGGATAAAATTGAATAGAAAATGGATAGAAAAATCATTTCTTTTTGTACTATTGGTAATAGATCAAGCATCCATTTTGACCTTTGCAGGAGGTCTGCCAGTGTCTCCAAAGAATAATAGCCATGTTTATTTAGAACTCAAGTATTGAACCTACCAAAAGACTGATTGTTAAGACTTGCTGTGCCAAGCACGTGAATGAATGCTTAGCTTGTACTCCACCAACAGCTACAACAGCGCTGTGTCACAAAACCTCATTTTATTAATTACATTTTTAGTCCATACTTCCTCTAAGAAGTGCAGGAGAGCGTACTTATGAGAATTCCAATTTTATTTGGGCCACAACAATCCTATTAGGTTCACTAGGCTGAGAAATACTGACCAAGTTTTTTTTTGTGAGCTTCATGATACACTCATACACACTCACCACACCATTTGCACTTCCCCAAATGCTTATTACCCCATCATCCTATAGAAATTATGGGGGGGGGGGAAAGCTTTTCACTGACCTTTTAGATCTAGTCCTAGTTCTGTAAGAAACTACAAACAGCTACAATTGTTTACTAAACACACTCTCTGGAATCCTGTTGGGACATTGTGTGCATGTAAGTGGACTTGCATCTGAAATAGAATTACAAAGATGTTCAACATATATATTCAATAGAGGGTTAGTGTTAATAACTACATAGCAGAACTAAAAAAGAGACTGATGTGCAACAGGACTCAAGCAAACAGGGACCATTGCAATTTACATTGCAATGTAATTCCCCAATTTACATTGGGCACCTCTGATGAGCATCTGGCACTCTTGCAATTCATAACTAGGGACTTTTTTAGACGTAAACTTACCGTGCAAGAAGGCTCGTAACAGGTGTGATGCTGCTGTGCAGCTGGGCCTATTTTGTACGACGCCATCCCCTGCCGAAATCAGCTGTGTCAGTTCCGTGAGAGACTGGAGGCAGCCGCGTCATATTTGGCCATTTTTTGTTCACAGGTAACTTCCATGAATAAAAAATGGCCAAATATGGTGCGGCTGCCTCCAGTCTCTCGTGGAACTGACACAGCTGATTTCGGCAGGGGGATGGTGTCGTGCGAAACAGGCCCCCTGCCACACAGCAGCATCACACCTGTTACGAGCCTTCTTGTGCAGTAAGTTCACGTCTGAAAAAGTCCTAGGTTTCTTAGCATCTCTGCTATTTAGGACTTGTCTACATGGGCCAAAAATACTGCACTCACCTGGTGCTGGCAGCCCAAATGATGTACAGTTATTTCCAGGAAGGATCTGGAGTTTCTGCCTCTTAAGTTGACTTTGTTCCACACTATGAGAAGTTGAGGAAAAGTCTCGTGTTCCCCAGAAACTTTGCAGTGGCTTTGGGTTCTGTTGGCATGTGGACAGCTGGATCAGATCCAGTTCAGCCGATACAGCTGTCCACATGGCAAAAGTAGCACCAACCCTCTTACCTTACCCTTACCTTACTTTACCTTACCTCTTATGCTGAAAAGTACCGGGAAGGGGATGGATCCTTGTTGGAGCTGCCTCTGCCACAGCTGCCTCTCTGGCCAAGCAGCTCCCTATGAGAGCCTAGCCAGTGGCATTACTTCTGCTAATGGCAGAATGGGCACCTGTACACCCAATGAGGAGAAGGTAGAGCAACTCCTTCTTTGTTGATCACATATATGGGTGCCCCATTCTGACCTAAGCAGAAGTGACGCATGCCAGGCAGGCTTTCCATGGAGCTCCTCATCCAGTGGGGAAGCAGCTGCAGTCTGACAACAGGGGATGGGCCAAGCAGAGACAATGCGGTGTCAGCCCAGCTGGCCCATCTGGACAACAATGTGGCATCATACCAGATTGGGCCCATTATGTGTGTCTGCAATTGTGGCTGATCCAGACTGGCCCTGGATTTAAGTGGCCTGTGTAGATGAGTCCTTAGTTCAGAGAATGCAAATTTACATTGGATGAAAGGTCATACAGGATTCCAGCCAATTATTTGGATTCTAATTAAATTAGTCATACCTTACTCCAATTAAAAGCAATGAAAATTAGGTTCCTGGTTTGCACTCATACTATGTTTGTGGGCTTCCCATGTGCAACTGGTTGGCCATTATGTGAATAGAATGCTGGACAAGGTAGACCTCCACTCCAATCCAGCAATTCTTCTCTTTCTATGAGTTTGCATGACTAATTTGTCTTATTGATATCAATGAGACATAAAAGTGGCTGATGACATCTGGTTCTAGCTGAATATATATATATATATATATATTAAATGAAGCATTCTTTAAATGTCTTTCAGCTTGTCGTTAAAATTATTTGGTACAATTGTGATATAGTGGTTCAACAAATTTTGCAGCAAAATATTGGTTGTGGTTGTTGTTGTTGTGTGCCTTTAAGTCATTTGTGACCTAAGAAGACCATAAGGTGAACCTATAACAGGGTTTTCTAAGGGCTGAGAGTGGATCATCCGGTGGTTTTTCATGGCCAAGTGGGAATTCAAACTCTGGTCTCCTTAGAAATCACTCTAGTAAAATAGGCTTTGTATTCATAGTTTTTACCATTATGTAAATGATGGTATTGAGGGGGGGAGGCTTTCAATTCCCTAAGTTTGTGCTCCCAATTGGATAAAGTCAGACAGTCCAAGCCTTATCAAATTTGATTTTAAGGTTCAGTTGTCTTTGTGTTCCAAACATACAAAACTACTCTTGCCTACAGTAGAGCAGTTAATTCCTCTCATTAAACAAAATGCTTTTTGCTCATTTTAATTCTTCATTTGCTGTAAACTGTGGCCTAAAGTGTCCCAGAAGGGTTTCTTCAAAATGGGCTTAAATTTGGTGTGAATTGTGCACATGATGCTAGTAAGGAGTACCTGTTTAATGCAGCAGACGTGTAGACATGTGTAAAAGTTTAGACATTTCAGTGCCTGCTGTCTGTCTCTCAAGGGATGCAATCCTTGACACACCAAATAAGCCATCCCCTTCCTCAATAAATGCTAAATAATTGCATCTCAATTCTGGTGTCTCTTTGCATCTATGCAAAAATTATTGTGGCTGTTTATTTAGGTATGCCACATTTGTATCAGCTTTATTGGCTGCGACTAGAGGAAAATGAGCTACCTGACCTTTTTGGGTGGCTGGCAGCTTAGGAACAGAAAATGCCTCCAGTTTACACTAGCGCTTGTTTTATAGAAGATAAGATCATTTCTTTCTGAATAGCAGGACCAGGATTCTATTGTTGCTTTATTGTACAGAAAGGACAAGGTGCTATACTTATATTCATTAAATCACAAATCAAGCCCAGTGTGCAGATGGGTAATCAGGACACCCAGTAGTACCTCAGGCAGATAATTGATAGCTCTAAGGAGAACCTATACCTTTTAATTAAAAATAATTTGTTGTTTGCTTTCAAGTAGGCTTTGACTTATGGTAACCTTATGAATGAAAGACCATCAAGAGCCTTGGTTGTCAGCAGCCCAACTCAGGTCTTGTAAACTCAGGGCTGTAGCTTCCTTTATTGAATCAATCCATCTGTAATGTGGTCTTGCTCATTTCCCACCACCTTCCACTTTTCCCAGCATTCTCTTTTCCAGTGAGTGATGTCATCTCATGATATGTCCAAAGTGCCAAAAAATAATAATATTTGATGGTTAAAGGAAATGTATCTTTAATTTAATACTGGGCTGGTTATCACTTCCAGATTTTCTCCAACTGTTCTCATTCAATTCAGGAGAGAAAAAAAATGATTTCTGAGCAAAAGTTCAAAAGAGAAGACTGTTTCTGAGAAATTCTCATAGGGAAAGTTTGGGGTTCTTGTGCTTACCTAACTTATGAGGTGGCCAAGGGATTGTGTGGAGTGCAGTGTATGTGGCAAGAATACACCTAGTTGAAAACAGAAAGTGATAATATGTTATAGTTGTGTTGTGCTCCAAAGCCTAGGAATGTGAATCATGATGCCCTTCAGATGTTGTTGAACTGCAAGTCCCAGCAGTCAACATAGACTATGAGGAGGAATACTGGGAGGTGAAATACAACAATATTGAGGAGGACACATGATTGCCCCCCTGTTTTAACTGAAGAAAGTGAGCCAATATGATCCAGTATTATTTTAGGACAGGGACTGGGAATGTGCTACCCTCCAAATGTTGGATAGCACATCCCATCAACCCTCATCATTGACTAAGCTGGATAAGGCTCACAGAAGCTGTGCAACAGCATATGCATTGGGAACACTTTCATACTACACAGTTATAGCTCTGTGGTTTAACACCCACAATGACATCTGTTGGAATCTTGGAGTTTACTGTTTGGTGAGATGCAAGAGCTCTTCAGCTGAGAATTTTAAATATCTCTCCCTAAACTGCAAATCCTAGGATTCCATAAGACAGAACCATGGCAATTAAAGTGGAATCATAATGCTATAACCGTACAGTGTGAAAGAGCCCCTGTTTTAAGGCTTTGTTGTGTTGGACAGGTGATAACAAAAGCGGCCAACTCCAGGCTTCTTTCTAGGAATATAAAAGAAGATTTGGAGATTTTCTTGTTCTCAACAAGAAAAGTTCTCTCAACACATGGAGGCACCTGCTTGGAAAACAAATCAACAACCAAGGCATTTGTCTCCTGTATAAGAGCAGTGGGCAAAAACAACCACTACTATATAGTGTTTGTATTGCCATTAGCATTTGTTGCCATTTTATCTTTGAATTTTTCCCAATCTGGTGCATTTCATAGAACCATAGAGTTGTATGGTGACCCAAGGTCCATCTAGACCAACCCTGGCAAGTGTAGGATTCCATATCTAAAGCATCCCTGAGAGGTGGCAATTTAAGCCATTTAAAAACCTTCAGGACAGGAGAGTTCACTACCTGTGGTAGTCTGTTTCATCATCAATCAACTCACAATTCTGTGAAGTTCTAGTGTTTAGTCAGAATTTCCTTTTTTCCTTTTGGTTAATTTGAATCCATTGGTTTGGTGCCTATCCTTTGAAGCAGCAGAAAACAAGCTCGCTTGATCTTCCACATAAGAGATTTTTTTCATTATGGCTATTAATAATCCCTTCTCCTGACTAAACATGTCCAGTTCTCTCCATTGTTCTTCATTGGGTTTAGCTTCCAGAACTTTCACCATCTTGGTCACCTCTATATATGTTCCAACTTGTCAACATCCTTTTCAAAATGGCAGTACCCAGAACTAGTTATAATACTCCAGGTGTGGTATGACCAAAAAAATTAATAAAAATAGAATGGTAATATTACTTCCCTGTCTTTCATTAAAGAAACTCTGATAATTTTGTGCATTCATGCATATTATATTTCCAGAGTATATTATTTCAGTTACAAGTGCCTAAACATTTGTCACTTTCAGACAAAGAAAAATGATCCACTGCTTTAAACTGAAGATTTTCAAAATGTTCATAAAATTAACTCTCTTATGCCTTTTCATTGAATATTCATAAGATTCTGCCTCCCTGTTTAATAATATTACATTAATATGGCATGAATAAATGAAAACAATAATTATAGTTTTAGTCTTTATTTTTAAATTTACACTTTATTTCACTTCGGTAACATCAAATTATCGTGTTTAGGGAGAAATCACAGGCAGTTTGTTACATTCACAGTGTAGACAGATGAAAAAGTTGAACTGATTGATTAGATCTGATTAGGGATGGAATGGGTGTTTGGCAATTTCTCGAATGTGGTTGAAATTTGTGTTTCCAGACACTTGGGGAACACTGATGGGAAGAAAAAAAGGGCTTGGAAAGTTCCCACAAGTTTTGGGAATGTTGTTGTTGATGTTGTTCTCAACACAACAAACAGTGCAACTTTGTCAACTCTTTGCAGCCTTTAAAGCTGCACAATTGGAATACAGCACAACTCGCCAAGGCAAAGTTGTGCACCTATAGGAACTAAAACTGTGCAGTTTTTATAAGCATCTCAATGGTTCGACAGTGAAAGGAAGAGAACAGAATAGAACATTCTATAAAAGCTAAGCCCAAAAAATTGTGCACCGTAACTGTGAAAACTATGACTATTTTCTCCTCTAATTCACCGCACCCCTGCCAAGGATGCTCCTCTCCTGCCAAGGATGCTCCTCTCCTGCCACCCCCTCTGCTGCCATTCTTTCACAGCTGGGTTTTTGTGCAACGTCTTCCCTGAACTCTCTGGGCTCTGCACTCCCTTTTTTTCTTGACCTATCTGCTATCTGTCTACCCTGATTCCCCAATTCCTCCTCATTCCTGCTATAACTCACTTCATTCCCTCCCAAGGTTGTTGCTGTCCTGTTGCTCCCCCTCCTCTGCTGCCCTTTGTGTGAGTGTGTTTAGAACTCGCTCCCTGAGCACTCTTGGCTTTGGGATCCCCTTCTTTCTTGACCTATCTACCTACTTTGATTTCCTGATTCCTTCCCATTCTTGCTAATTCATCCCCTCCAAGGCTGCTCCTCTTGTTGCCACCTCACTTCTGCCCTCCTTTCTGGGTTTTTGTGGGTTTATTTCTAGTTTTTTTGTGTTGTGTTTTTTCTGGAGAAGTTGCTCCATGAACACTCTGGGCTCTGGGCTCCCCTTCTTTCTTGACATGCCTGCCTACTTCAGTTTCCTGATTCCTTCTCATCCCTGCTAATTCATGTCATTGCTGCCAAGACTGCTCGTCACCTGCTGCCCCTCTTTTTCAGCTGTTTTTTGGGGTGTGGGGGGTTGCACAATTTGCTCCTCGAATTCTGTAGGCTTTGTGCTCCCCTTCTTTCTTGACCTTCCTGCTTACTCCACTTCAGGATAGGCAGCTGAGAAAGAGTGGCAGAGGAGGGAGAAGCAGGAGAGGAACAGCCTTGGCGGAGATTAAGTGAATTAGCAGAGATGAGATGAAATTGGGGAATCAGAATAGGCAGACAGGTTGAGAAAGAAAGCTAGTGAAGACTCAGAGCCCAGAGAGTTCAGGGAGAAAATTGTGCAAAAACAAAACAAAACAAAAAACCACGTAACCGAGAAAGAGTGTCAGAGGAGGGGGAAGCCGGAGAAGAGCAGGCAGGTCAAGAAAGAAGGGGAGCACAGACTCAGAGTGCAGAAAGTCCATTGTTTGGGGGTTCCTTAGGACTAGAGGATGAACGGGGATTATTGATGGTGATTTTTGCCTTGGGCCTTCTACCAAGCAAGACTAGAAAACCAGCCTCAATACTCCAGTATGCAATATACATTTATTTATTAATTCCTGCTATCAAATCCAACCATTAATTCCTAGTACCTAATCCAACCCTGTTTCTCAAAAAGTTGTGCAAAATGAAACAGTCATGGCCAGAGACAGACCTACGACTATACAGTTACTCTTCAGAAAGTTGTGCAGTGCTGAGTAAAATTGAATGAGTTTTTTTTAAAAAAATTAAGTTTTTAAATGTTCTTTAGAAACAGTTTTTAAATGTTGTCATGGGTTTTTTGTACTTTGCGAAAAAAAGAAATCCCAAATGTTTCGACACTACAGGGAGAAATACCAGTGCCTTCTCCTCAACATCTATTAGGTCCATCAATAAAAAAAGGGATGCTTTATTCACACCTGCGCTATGCCCACAGAACAGCTGAAGGATGTTGTTGTCTGATAATGTCATCCTTTGTGTTCTCATCACGATCTTCTGACACATTTGGGTGTGATTTTATGCCATATTTCACCACATCTAATAAAGTCCAAAATATCTCTGTATGCCATATAAATACATTTTTGTTTTGTGCAACTTGAAGCATGATGTATAGTTGCATATTGATGGGGGCCCAAATCCAAGTCTAGCTTTTGGTCCCCCCGATTACAGCCCCCTCCCAAAACCTGTTCTGGAGAATTTCCAAGCTCTCCAGAGCAGATTTTTTTGGGGGTGGGGGAACTGCTGTGAGAAGAACTGGTCATAGAATCATAGAATTGCAGAGTTGGAAGAGACCACGAGGGCCATCCAGTCCAACCCCCTGCCATGCAGGAAATCACAATCAAAGCATCCCCGACATGTGCAATCCAGCCTCTGTTTAAAGACCTCCAAGGAAGGAGACCCCACCACACTCCGAGGGAGTGTGTTCCACTGCCGAACAGCTCTTACTGTCAAAAGGTTCCTCCTAATGTTGAGGTGGAATCTCTGTTCCTGGAGCTTGCACCCATTGCTCCGTGTTCCAGTCTCTGGAGCAGCAGAAAACAAGCCTGCTCCATCCTCAGCGTGACATCCCTTCAAATATTTAAACAGGACTATCATATCGCCTCTTAACCATCTTTTTTCCAGGCTAAACATACCCAGCTCCCTAAGTCTCTCCTCATAAGGCATCATTTCCAGACCTATTACCATTTTAGTTGCCCTTCTCTGGACACGCTCCAATTTGTCAATATCCTTTTTTAATTGTGGTGCCCAGAACTGGACACAGTATTCTAGGTGAGGTCTGACCAAGGCAGAATAGAGTGGCACTATTACCTCCCTTGATCTAGACACTATACTTCTATTGATATAGCCCAAAATCGCATTGGCCTTTTTAGCTGCCGCATCGCACTGTTGGCTCATGTTCAACTTGTGGTCTACTAGGACTCCTAGATCCCTTTCGCACGTAGTCTCATTCAGCCAGGTCTCTCCCATCCTATATTTATGCATTTCATTTTTCCACCCTAAATGCAGTACTTTACATTTCTCCGTATTGAATTTCATTTTGTTAGCTTTGGCCCAGCTCTCCAGTCTATCCAGGTCATTCTGAATTTTGATCCTGTCCTCTAGGGTATTAGCTACTCCTCCTAATTTGGTGTCATCTGCAAATTTGATAAGTATGCCCTTAATTCCCTCATCCAAGTCATTGATAAAGATGTTGAATAGCACTGGGCCCAGGACAGAACCCTGTGGCACCCCACTGGTCACATCTTTCCAAGACGAAGAGGAGCCACTGCTGAGCATCCTTTGGGTTCGGCCGGTCAACCAATTACAAATCCATTGAACAGTTAACTTGTCTAGCCCACATTTTACAAGCTTGTTTGCAAGAATGTCATGGGGAACCTTGTCAAAGGCCTTACTGAAATCAAGGTATGCGATTCAAGGTATGTCATTCCCACACCTGCATGGAAAAACTGCTTATGTAAGTGGATTGACTGTTGCATACTGGCAAATATGCCCATAACATTCTTAAGGGATGAATACAATTCCCAAAACATAGCTGAGTAAAGTGCTTCACCAGGACACAGCAACTAGATACTTCTGAATGACTCTCTGTGACTATTGTGACAAGTTATTTTGGCAAGCCAAATTATCAGGATGCTGGAGCAATTCCCCTATGAAGAAAGGTTTGTAAATTTTTAAATTAAAAAAAAAAATCAAGGGATGGCATGGTAAAGGTATGTATGATGATGCAAGCTGTGGAGAAATCCACCACCACCACTCTGGCATCTATCATTATAGTAGAATCTGGCATCAGCTAGTGAAAGTAAATGGTGAGAAATTCAGGATTGTTGTTGTATGTCTTCAAGTCATTTTCCAACCTATTCCCTAAGGTGAACCTATCATGGGTCATTCTTATTATTTTTGGTGAGATTTGTTCAGAGGGAGTTTGCCTTTTCCTTTCTCTGAGGCTAAGAGAATATGGCTTGCCCAAGGTCACCCAGTTTGTTTCCATGGCCAAGCAGGGATTCAAACTCTGGTCTCCAAAGTTGTAGTCCAATGCTCAAACCACTACACCATGTTGGCTCTCTATTTTGAAATTCAGGGCACAGAAAAGGAAATTGCAGAAACTACTACTCCAGGTTGAGTATCTCTTATTCAGAATTCTGAAATCTGAAATACTCCAAAATCCAAAATTGTCCACATGGGTGGCTGAGATAGTGACACCTTTGCTTTCTGATGGTTCAGTCTATGTGTTTATTGTGTATATCAAACATAAATGAATTTCATGTTTAGACTTGGGTCCCATCTCCAAGATATATCATAATGTATATGCAAGTCTTACAAAATCAAAAAATAATAATAAAATCTGTAACATGGAACACTTCTGGTTCTTCTGGTTGCAAGCATTTCAGATAAGGGATACTTAACCTGTACAAGATGAAGTAGTGGCTGCCACCTCAGATGGGTTTAAAGGGGCAGTGGATAAATTCATAGTGGATAAAACTGTTGAACACCACTAGTAATGTTGACTATATATTCCCTCCAATATCTAAGGCAATATGCCTCTGAATACTAGCTGGACAACATGAATAAGTGTGTACCGTTGCCCTCATGACCTGCTTGTGATTTCTGGCCTAGATAGGCCTTTAGTCTTACATAGCATGGCTCTTCCTGTGACTCTGCATAGTAGTCGGGCTTGTCAAAGCAAGCAGTGAACACAAACATTCCATTAGTTGCATGGAATACTAGGACAAAATCCTATTTGGTTCATAATGGGGATGACGGAGGACATCTGTCAATCAGGAATTCTGCAAGACAGCTCTCCTACCCTCCTACAGCCAAACAGTATCCATTGGAGTCATGGGACAGAGTTGTGTAAGGTGCCATCTACCTATTACAGCAAAGCCTAAGAAGAAGTGATACACAAGGAAGTAATGAATTTCTCCTTGTACAATATCCAAAGAAGTAATTACCCTGTGTAATATCTGATGGTAGTAGCATGAGTCACACCCAGGATTCCAGCTATAGTCTGCATGTTAATGCTAGTCTAATACTAGGTACAGATGTGCACACCATTTAGATCCCATCACTTAGATTCCATATGGAATCTCAGACTCTGTCTTGGAGGGCACCTCTTGCTTGACACTGGAAGGCTGCAAATAGAAATATCCCTTTGTCTTTATCTCCCTTGGCTCTGCAATGGTGCCATTTAAAAAAAAAAGAGGTATTGGGGGTGGGAGAGTTATTGAAAAACAAATAGGCATGTCATTGTATGGTTATGCTGCTACACAATAAACACCTTTGCTGTACTTCAGGCCCATCATCTGAGCAGCAGAGCTTCAAAGCTGAGCCCCCCCTTCAGAATACCTCTACTCTGTAATATCTGACCCCTTCCTTTTGATGTATTACTTGTGTGGAGGGATATCATTTTCAGAGCACAAAGCAGGCCTGTGACAGGAATATGTATGAAATTTGATTAGTTTGCTTTCAGTACAAATCTATCTAGTTAACACTTCCAGTACCTAATATTAAAGCAGACTGCAGTTTTGTCATTGCTAGTCATGCAAAAAAAGAAAAAGAAAGGTTTATTGAAAACAATGCCGTAAGTAAGCACTCATCCAAAAAAAAAATGTGCACAAAAATGCTTTATTAATGAAAATTTGCTGCAAAATGTGTGCACTTGAAGAATATGCACATGAATGCATGCATTTTATGATGTGGACAAAAATGCAGACTTTTAAAACATCTGAATGAAAATATGTACAAATTCTCATGCAGATTTTAAAAAATGCAATGAAATGCCAAATCATGCTTGAACAGCATTAGACAAAATAGAACTAAAATGAATTTGGGCTTGATAAAATTGCCTATTTCTTGATCTATTTCTGGCTCTGTCCAGGCTCTATGGCATTTGACATGGTCATTTGCAACAACAATCAAAACAAAAACAAGGCCAACTATGAGTAATGTAGAGTCTATTGACTTTTTCAAATAGGGGGAAAAAACATTAATAAAAGCGGCATGGAGGAAGCACGGGGAAAGGTCAGGAGGAGGATGGTGTCATTCAAAACGGAGCACTGTAAGCGAGACCTCAATGTCCCCCCCCCCATTTGAACAATTCCTATGTAATTGGCCCCATGCAATTGGGAACTTCAGGTGTGGGAATTGCACAGAGCAGTTATGCATAAGCATCTACTGAAGTGTAGCAAAAACATCCACACAAAACATGCAGAATTTGAGTAGGTTGGGCCAACAACAGCTGTGACAGTGTAGTAGTGTGGCCTTGCTCCCCTTTCTAAATCCAACACTCCACCAGTGGTTTGGTGGCAAATTTTGAAATGTAAACAGTCTTCATTACAGTTCCTTTAGCAATACATCTCCAAGGAGAGTAAAAAAAATTGAGACAGGTAGGTTAATCTCTCATTCTCTCTCCCTCTCCCTAATTCTTTGCTAATTCCTTTCTCAGAGGAAGCAAACAATAATTTTAATTATTTTCTTCTCACTATAGGAAACTACTGAAACTGTGAAGTTTCCAAAGAATCATAGTTCATAACTTATTTTGAGCAAAATTTTCATGTGCCTTTTGTGCAAAACCCTGAATTTTCAATGCAGGAAACACCATTTTCTGCACGGAAAATATTTCTGCACAAATCAAGACTTATTCTATGCAAAAATCACACTTTCTTGCACCAAATCTTGCGTCCCCACCCAACACAGGAAATAGCATTTCCTTCAGAGAAAATGTTGTTTCCTGCTTATCCAAATCAATTGGAATTTTGGGCAGAATATCTGAACTCTGAAGATTCTCATTGGTCCAGGATTCATCTCATCAGGGTTCCCCAAACACTTGAGATACATGACCATTTTTTAATATCCTTTCCATCTCTAATTTTTTTAAAAAAAAAATAGTTCCCATCTCCACCATGAGCAGGTATTTTGTAAAGCAAATGGATCCAAGTTCAGTCCATCTCAAAATACTTTGGATTGCAAAAAAGGATAGCTCATAAGAATACATTATTGCTTGAACATTCAATTTTCTCCCTGGTTAAAGTGGGGGATGCAGTTGACCACAGAAGGAACAGAAGAATGGTAGATGATGGTTTAATCTCCACTTTTCAACAATTCCAAGAACTACAACCCTGGAAGCCCGGCTCCACTACAATCTATACTCCAGAAATTCATGAATGGCTCCATTGTGACCTGAGTCACTGAGCACATGAACAAATCAAGATATAACTGTCAGCAAGGTTTTCATATCAGTAGAGGACAGAGGGGATGGGCAATTCATGTTCTTATCCATTTGTACATCCCTGTCCCCACCCTCCCCCACCCCATAAATTGCTGGAGGACTGGCATAGTACATTTCTCTTTTGCTGGCTACAAAACTACAACTGGGATGGGTGCTGCCTAGTGGCCTCCTGGGTTTTGATAGCTGGGATGGTGTGGATGTGTTTGGACATTGCAGAAGGAGGTCATGACAGCTCCTTGCACAATATCCAAACAGAAAAATGTATACATCTAACCTTGAGTTATGTGTGTACATGACCAACAGGATTCTAGCCATTATGTGCAACTATATGTAAACCCCCCTCTCCATTGATGCCCCCTTGTCGTGGGAGAGAGGCTTACGTACCCTAATGATGTTTTGAGCTATGCTGGCGGTGGCATAATAGCCACTGGTAGGGTCTCCCATGCCAGACAGGTCAAAACCGAAGGGTCTGACAAAGAGCGTCAAAGGGCAGGATGGGCTTTCTAGCCTTGTGGCAACCATCCTAGGAGAAGGAAAACTCTAATCCCAAACCCGGGCAGATGATGCTCATCCAACCCTGTAAGGTCAACCATCTAAGAGAAGGGAACTGTAATCAAACCTACGACCTGAGGACCTCGCTGCTACTGTCCACGCTTTCAAGGCCAGCAGATGAACCTTTGGTTTAAAGGGTAAGGAGAGTTCTGTGCACGCTGCGCTCCACCAGAAAAATCCATTGCACAGGCTCAAAGGACAAATCCTGTTCCAAAAAAAGCCCTGAAGCGATAGGCGAGGGATGAAATGGCAGGTGTAAAAATGCACTGGAAGCCACAGACGCAACCCTGCATGCAGGCGGTTCAGGACATTGGTCGCTCGAGGCTGACCCGGGAGATGACAGTCTTGTTCGGCAGCATCCTGAATGACCAAGCAGCCTTTTCTAAGGAGAGCACTGCTTGCTCCATATGGAGAGGGGCCTAGAAAAGGTGGCCTAAGAAAAGCTTATCCCCAACTACCTGGTTGGCTAGCCATGGCCAACGGGAATCTTCTGATGCGATCAAACCAAGACAAAGAAACAAAGGCACAAACTGGCCTCCAAAGGTGTAAATAAACTGACACTTGCATGGTGGAACAGAAGAACCATGCAAGACTCTGCAGATAGTGGGCAACCTGAGTGTTGTTCTGCTCTAATAGCCCATGAACTATCACGACATAATATTGACATTGCTGCTCTTAGTGAAGTTTGTCTCCACGAGGAAGGCAGCCTTAAAGAACATGGCACCAGCTACACACTTTACTGGTCTAGCAAACCCAAAACCGAAAAACATCTTTCAGGAGTAGGCTTTATGATTAAAAACTCAATTGCCTCCAAACTCGAACCCTTGCCAACAGGACACTCTGATCGCATTATTTCCTTACGCCTCCCACATGTTGTTCTCTTTAGTGTATATGCCCCAACTATGCAAGCCGACCCTGTAGAGAAAGACAAATTCTACACAGACCTACGCCAACTCATACAAAAAGTCCCTGTAGAAGATAAAATTATTATCCTTGGTGACCTCAATGCCGGAGTAGGAAAGAACTCCGAAGCCTGGAAAGGTGTCTTAGGCAAGCATGGTGTTGGAAATTGCAATGATAACGGACACCTCCTGCTAGAGTTCTGTGCAGAACAACAGCTGACTATTACAAACACAATCTTTCAGCAGAAAGATAACTTAAAGAAAACATGGATGCATCCCCGATCCAAACATTTGCACCTCATTGTCTATGTTCTAGTCCATCAGAGAGACACTTGTGATACCCGAGTGATGCCCAGTGCAGAATGCCAAACAGATCATCGCCTCGTCACATGTAAACTAAATCTTCATCTTAAGTTCAAACCTAAGAGGGGTGGCATCTTAAAGAAGAGACTCCAAGTCAACAATCTTCAACAAGCTACCATGAGAGACAACTTCCAGGCAAATCTACAAACGAAACTTGAAGACCATCCTATAGATCCTTCTCCTACAGTGCTTTGGCAACATATCAAAAACGGTATCCTCCATTCTGCAGAAGAATCCCTCAGGTTCTCCCACAAGAAAAATCAAAACTGGTTTGATAAAAATAACCAAGAGATCCAGGAGCTGTTGGCAAAGAAGAGAACTGCTCACCAGGCATACCTTGCCCAGCCAACTTGCCATGTAAGAAAAGCAGCTTTCCGCCTCACATGTAGTAAACTACAACAAAAACTCCGAGACATGCAGAACAAGTGGTGGATCAATATAGCAGAAAAGGCACAACGCTGTGCAGATCTGGGTGATCATAGAGGATTTTATGAAGCTCTTAAAGCAGTGTTTGGACCTACTTATCAGGTCCAAAGCTCCTTATACAGTACAGATGGTCAAACATTAATTACTGATAAAGCTTCCATCATGAATTGATGGGCTGAATATTTTCAAAGTCTCCTTAGCGCCAACCGAGTAGTCCAAGGCTCAGCTATCCAACATCTGATACAAAAAACAATGAAAAATGAATTGGACATAGCTCCCACTTTGGAAGAGACCCTTAAGGCCATACAGCAGATGAAAAACGGAAAGGCAGCTGGGATTGATGGAATCCCACCTGAAGTTTGGAAACACGGAGGTCATGCACTCCATGAAAAATTCCACGAACTCCTTGTGAATTGCTGGGAAAAAGGGAAACTGCCATCAGACCTCCAAGATGCAGTCATCATCACCCTGTAGAAGAAAAAAGGAGCAAAATCTGACTGCTCAAACTATCGAGGCATAACACTGCTCTCTATTGCTGGAAAAATCCTTGCAAGGATACTCCTGAACAGATTAGTTCCTGCTATTGCAGAAGAACTTCTCCCTGAAAGCCAATGTGGCTTCAGAGCCAATAGGAGTACTACAGACATGGCATTTGCCCTTAGACAACTGCAAGAAAAATATAGGGAGCAGAACAAGGGTCTCTATGTAACATTTGTTGACCTCACCAAAGCCTTCGACACTGTAAGTAGAAAAGGTCTGTGGCAGATCCTTGAAAGACTAGGATGTCCCCCCAAATTCCTTAAAATGATTATCTTGCTACACGAGGGCCAGCGTGGTCAAGTCAGATATGGCGATGCTCTTTCAGAGTCCTTTCTAATAACTAATGTAGTGAACCAAGGTTGTGTTCTTGCGCCAACTTTATTTACAATCTTCTTTAGCATGATGCTCCAAAGGGCTATGGCAGAGCTTGAAGAAGATGATGGCATCTATATACGTTACCGTACTGGTGGTAGCTTGTTTAACTTAAGCCGTCCGAGGGCTCACACTAAGACTCTAAACTATCTAGTCCGTGAGCTGCTCTTTGCTCATGATGCTGCCCTTGTTTCCCACACAGAAGCAGCTCTGCAGCGCCTAACATCCTGCTTTGCAACAGCTGCAGAGCTGTTTGGGCTGGAAGTCAACCTGAAGAAAACAGAAGTTCTTTACCAGCCTGCACCACAGGACAAACACCATCATCCCCACATTGCTGTCAG
>JAUMIR010000004.1:235325000-235375000 GCA_030847615.1 Gambelia wislizenii
TAATAATAGATTTAGCTCTATCGGCATCAAGCTTTAGAATTTCATTTTTATTGGGACCTAGCTCATTTATTTTCTTATAGATAGAAGTTTCCCAAGAGGATTTGAAAAGATCCAGAAAGATTAAATTTGTCAAACCTCCAGGAGTTTTATGCAATTTTTGCCAATAGGTGAGTATACTGATCCACAGACTAGATTCTATTTTGATAGACCCAGCCTCCCTTCTGAGAACAGCATTTGGAACACAAGGGGCAACCTGGAAGATTCTCCTAAGGAACTTAGTTTGCACATATTCAATTACATTGATGTTACAATATGGTCCCAATTGGGCTCCATATAGAAGTTGAGGACGAACCTTGGCATTGAGCCTGGGTAAATAATCTTTTAAAGCTTGATTGGGGAAAATTGATTTGAAGGGAAGGTGGCATTTTCTTGGACCCATATTTCTTTCATATTTTCCCCCTCTTTCCAGAAGATCATGGTACACCTGCCTGTAATTTCTTGGGATTGTCTACCCATCTTCAGTTCTTTTTCCAGGTTAGAGCTTCACAAAAATTATTTCACTCTGGATTTTCCCATACAAAAGGGGAGTGGATTTTTCCTCAGATGCAGAGAGATCTAAAACCTTTTGAAACTACAGAACTTGAGCAGCAGAATGTTCATGCGAGTTATGGAACCATTACGGGATGAACAAGATGTCAGTCAGTCAGCTTTTTAGTTAACTGATACTGACAAAAGTGTTGAACATCAGTGGAGTAGTGGAGCCAGGGCTACATTATAAGAGTTCTGTGATTTGCTCATTAGCAGGGATGATAACATCATCATGGGTCACTCCCTTGGGTTTCCCTGCTCTTTGTTTGTGTTAAGCCTCCTTGGATGAAGAAGGGACAGAAGAGAGCCAAGATGACAGACCAAGCTGGAGCTGAAGGAGGCTGGTTGTCCTATCATGGCACTGGAAAAGGGAAAGCCCAGTCCATCCCAGGCAGCAACTGTGGATTAGAAGGCAGTGGTAGAGGCATTTCATTCACCCTGTCCAGCAACATAAATGAAAGAGATGAGAGCAAAAGGTCAGACAACACTTTGCTCCAGTTTAAATACAGGACACTGAGCTAATGAGGCCAGCTGGGCTAACTAACTGCTGGCTATAAATTAGTTCAGCCCAGGACATTCCATTGATGGAGACAATATCTCCAAAAACTCCCATACAAACCCCACTGATAGCTCTAGCTCTGTGGATCTCTGACCTTTGTCATGTACCTTTGAACTAATCTTTCAGGCAACTCCCTCCTTTGCTTTTGACTCTGCTCAGCACTGCTTTTTCCTTTTGAACCTTGGACTGCCTGGACCTTGCTTCTACTTGCAACCCCATATAAGCCCTAGGACTGGCTTGGTTTCCCCCTGCCAGTTCCTGTTGACTGTAGGTATGTTTACATGGGTACTCACCAGCCATAAACTGGACATTTCATTTAATTTACTTGTGTGACATTTGATACTTCAATTAAATTCAGTTCACATACACTAGTTAGGATTAAGGATACCAATCTTATTTCATTTAATTCTATTTTTTAAAAAAAAGTACGTTGGAGGAAGGGAGCAAATGAATTTAAAGCCACTTCGTAGAAACTGGGGCTAACTGGAATGCCTCACAACTGCATCTTGTCAGCAAGAGACTTTATGGCTTTCAAGCAATAAATCATAAAAAACTTTCCTATTTCTAAACATTTTAAGATAAGGGGAGTTTGAAATCAAATCAATTTAGGTTTCTATATACAGGTTCCAATCTTTCTAACCAGGGACAAACATGCTGTCCTTGTCAAATCATTTCAACGTGAACCAACTGAAAAATGTATTATCTTATAAAGACCATCTATGCCTTTTCCCAGCATTCACTGAAGACTATGCTGTGATGGCCACTTTGGTTTCAATTTTATTTTAGACAATTTTAAACAAGTTCCCGTTTAAACATCTATATAGAGGTAAAAATATCTCATACTGGAATTTAGTTCCACTACGTTTACGTAATAATAAATGTATAGAATGCTTGTTACTACTTATTGAATATGCCAGTATTTAATCTGGATTTCTGCTGAACTGGCTCTGTAGATATGCTAGATATTGATTTATACCAGGGATAGACAACTATAGTAGGTCTGGGGGCCAACTATTTGCCCTGTCACCCTTCAGAATCTGTACAGATTGCTCAAAACAAAATAAAATCTGGACATGGCCACAAGCTCACTTTTGGCTTTGAAAAAAAAATCCTATATTTTTAATATTAAAAAGTGCAGGGAGGGAGAGAAACATATTTTTAAAAATGAATTGCATGGAGAGGCAATTCATTCGAGGGGGTACAACAAGGGTGGCTAGGGAGTCTGGGGGTGAAACCACGAAATCACCCTTGCCTACCTCTGCTTTATATTAAATATCTTTTAATAGAAAAGATACTCTGATGTCATACCCCTGGATATTAGAAGCATCTTTAGCACTTCTCCTCAGGACATATTAAAATATATAGAGCAAAAATGTGAGGGGGAGGACCATGTTAACCCCACCTCCTGTCTGGGTGTTCCACTTCTGTCTGTGTAAAGGGGTGCCTTTTTGAAAAGCTCGTATGTTCTTGGGGGCTATCCACATGATAGTGCACCCTCTGTTTGAAATGACCTCCAAAATGTTTATTCTATACAGTTTTAAGAACACCTCAAGTGAGCTCTTCTCTTGAAATTTCCTGTGTTTCATGTAATCACAGAGTAGGACTCTCATGTTCTGAACTGAATTTGAACTTCAGATAATATGGTGTCATCAATTTCTTTGGAATACATGAGATCTTACGGTGATAACCATTCCACGATGTTACAGAAATCATTGGCGTGTTCATTATTAATGATAGCTTACCTGTTATGACCAAATTCATTCTACATCTCCACATTGTAAGTATGATAATTATTTTTTGGTGGTAAGAGTTTGGCTCCTCAGTTTGGTGATAAGAGTTTGACTGCTGTGGTTTGGTTTATTTCTTTTCTCTGTGAGTTGGTGTTTCCTCTTTAGTACATGGAATTAGAGAAACATTGTTACTTTGTGGTTTCAAGACATTTTTGCCTTATGGTGGCCCAAAGGTGAACCTATCACAAGGTTTTCTTGGCAAGATCTGTTCAGAGGGGGTTTGCCATTGGCTTCCTCTAAGGCTGAAAGAATGTGACTTGCCAAAGTCACACAGTGGGTTTCCATGACTGAGCAGAGATTCAAATCCTCATCTTTTAGAGTCATAGGAGATTATCAGATGGGCTAAATATAGTGTTACACAAACACCAGGAAATTGCTAAAAGGCTTATTTTCCACATGACATTGTTCCTCAGCTGTTACGCTCCTGTGCTGCATCCGTTCCACCATTGGTTCTTTTTATTGACAGGCTAAGTCATCAATAGATTGTCCATTCCATTTCTGTCACATAATGATGGGCAAGTGAAAAGGTGTCCCATTATGCTGGTGAGATGCCAGCATCAGTGGGAGGTCCATGCCAGAACACTTCTGGGTATGGTCAGGACAACAAGGTAACTAACACACTTTTTTGTACCCTCCATGGATTACTTATTTTTTTAGGTGTGTTTTTGTGCTTCCTGTCACTTTTACTCTTTACCTCTCGCAAGAACAGCCAGAATTTTCCATTCCAGGAAGTGAATGCAGCTCTGTTTGAGCTCCATTCACTCCTGGACTGCTGAGGGGAGGGAGATGATCACACAACAAGATACATTTGAAACTTTAAGTTATCATGCTGGGATGGGAGCGGAAGAGGAGATTGTGAGATGGGGATGCTTCTCCCCCGCATCTGATATTCTCCATAATCCAGCACTCAAAACACTACACTATACTGGCTCTCCACTGGACGTATTATTTCGTGGGAATTACAACAAAATTCAAGTCCTGCTTTAATAGTACAACTCATCCATGTCCTCCTGGAGTCAGTGTTTCCTCTATCACTGATAGACACTGATGGGAGCAGGATAAGGACTGCTGTAATGACATCAGAAGTTGGGTTAGTCACTGCACATTTCTCCAATCTACTTCCAGCAATCCTACTCAGAATATCCAAAGATAAGGGATGATGGGATTGGAAGTCTAACAAACTCTGTAGGCTACACATTCCTCATCCTTAGAATACAGAAATAGACATGCTGAATCAGGCAAGCAATCTGTGCCCAATAGTGTCCAGTCAGATACTACTGGGAATGTTAGAAGCAGGCATAAATTAAAGCTGATATTTTGCTGATTATTCTTAGATTGTGATAATCAAAGGAACACTGTCTTTGAACATGGAAGCTCCTTTAGGTATCATGGCAAATAGCTTATGGTACCATTGCCCTCAGTGATTTTATGTATTTTTTTAAAGGCCATTTTGCAATATTCAAATCTGCAACAGAATGAGTCTATTATAGAAATGAGAATGTTTACATGGAAGTATAATAATATTTCTGTTTATCAATGAAGAAGAACTTTGTGGCTACAAAATGTTTTGAGCAGTTATCTAATTCACTTGGGTATGTTGCCTTTCCCAGTGTGCTGATTGGTTGCTCAGGAAACACACCCAGCCCACACCCAACCAATCACCACCCACATGCAAATTCCCTCTCCACCTCACAATGCACTCCTGCCACTCAGTCTGTGGGCCAGATTGGGACCCAGGCAGTCAACTGGTGAGGGGGGCAGGGCAACAAAAGTGTGGAATGCTGAGAAGGGAGGAATTTAACTCCATCAGCCTATCTTACAGGGTTGTTGTGAGGTCTACTGGGCTTTTGGGGGGTAGTTTTTTAACAGCATATGGTACGCTGGGTCCAGCTAGTATACAAATATTCATGATGTCCACCCAGCCAGGAAAAAACTCCATTGTACTTTGGAATAGTCATAAAGTGATGTCAAATTACAATTCAAAGCATAATGGAATGCTATGAGCAAAAGTGACTTTATTTTTTCAGTGAATGTTCATGAATGTTAATGTTTTCTTCAGTTAATGAAAGTGGGGTCTTGATGGATGGGAAACACTAGACTTCAGTTGCCAACAAATGCGGTTCAAGAGAGCATTCAAAAACACTGACAACATTTGTGAAGTGAATCTTCCATCTTAGTTATAAAATATAGCTGTTGCTCTTTTATATTAATAGCCTATTACTGAGTTGGATCCTCAGATAACCTTTAATAATTCATTGCCATCATCGTGTTCCACTTCACTTATACAGAGCATCATATTATTTATCACTGATGAATACATTACCATTACAGAATTAGCCTTAGTACTATTAGACTTAGCTCTTGTCTACACTGGCCAGAATACTCCCTGTTCTTGCCAGAGTATTCCAGCCCTGGACCTGTGGCATTCCCCACCCCGTTACCTGCCCTTCCATTGTGGCAACAGAGGAATGTCCTCACACCCACCAACCAGATGCAAACTAGTGCTTCTCTTCCCCGCACCAGTCACATCTTCCTAAGCCAGGAACAAGGCACCTGGCCATGGTCACGTGGCGGGTTGCCTCACAGCAACTTTAGCAGATGTGATGCGACAGGCACAATATGGCTTGGGAAATGGCTGTGCTTGGCACCACACAGGCTGTGCCTGCTGTAGTCATGGAACTCTCACCATTTTCTCCAGAAAAACTGTGACAAATGGTGAGGTGGTTTTTTTTTTCCCATGTGTCCATTCCTTTTAAGGGGTATTTCCCCCAGGTTCTTGTCAGGTTCTTAACCTGTGGTCCATGGACCCCCAGGGGTTTGTAATGTCCTCACAGGAGGTCTGTGAAAGCTTGAAGGATGCTTAGCCCACCTTCTCCCTGCAGTGGAGCAGCCATGTGAGAAGAGCCAAGGCAAAGGCTGGCTAGCTGGCTTGCCCTGCACATTGCCGTTCAATCTGCCCCAGCCACAAACTTACAGGGCGAAGCAGGAAAAAAGTCTTCCCTTTCCCTCCAGTGCCTCTGAGGGAAGGTTTAATGGATGGTGTAACTGTGTTGTTGTTTTCTAAATCTTGAATTAAGTCTTGGGGACATAGCAGCAAAAGATGTGTAAAGTGGGTCTCTAGTAAAGAAAGGTTTAAGAGCCAATGGTCTGGACAGTTCAGACTTGAAATGAGGCAAAAACCCTGCATCATCCAGAGTGCTGGGTGTGGGAACAAGGGGAGGCCATTTCATTTGGCTTGTCTAAACAAAGCCCTAGAAACCTTTGCTTTTCTATACTCAGTAATTGCTAGTCTGCTTGTTCACAGACTTCGTGTTTGTTTGCTTTACCACACACACTCTCTTTCTGCATTAAATCTGTGGCCATTTAATCTTCTTCACTCTCTCTCCTTCATTGGACCATGTATTAGATTATGCTGATGTAATGTATAAATAAAGCTAAAGTTAAGTCAGGACCACAATTCTGGTCCTTGTGTGTAGCTATAAAGATAAGTGGGGTGTCTATTAATTTAACAAATATGCAAAGCGATTGGTATACATTTAGCTTGACATGCCACTTATTAGAATATATCAGGTGAGTATTTGACAAGAGCTGCTGTATTTTTAGGGTGGTAAAGGAATTGTCTCATATTTTGTCCACAGCCATGTCCCATGTCTACCCAGATGCTATAGACTTCTGAAAATTTCCAAATAACAAGGTTAGTAACATATAACATACTCAGCCCCCACATCTACATTCTCCCTCAAATACAAGTATAACTATTATGATTACTATCATTTCTTTACAATAGAATGGAAGCTATAGCAAATCTTTCCTTCCCTGAAATGTAATAAAAGCCAAAAAGCAAGCAAGGAGAACAAGCAAAATAAAGCAATTTCTATCTGACATTTAAGTCAACAGCACTAGCTATCACTGAAGGATAAATCAATTTGCAAAAGCTATGGACAGATCATTACATCTAGGGCTTGAGCTGCCTAATTAAGGAAGAATGTCAAAGTTGACCTAAAATGTTCAGCTAAAATAAACAGATGGGGGAAAATGTTTACAACAACATGATGATTTCTTTTTCTAATTAAACCTTGTATTGATAAATATTATCTATAAATGGATATGTAATTTAAGTCCCCAGAGTAGGCTTAGTCTGAGGCAGCCATTTTCTAAAAAGTATACTCCCACTTCTAAAGTATAAGTTCAAGTAATAAGAGGCAATAGCCAACTTGATTACATTGAGTTCATAGGAGAGAACAGATCTGATACAGTTTACAATTCTGAAGGCTCATTTAGACATATTATTGTTATTGCAGATCGGGTGTCACTGCTGTGTCTGCACATAAAGCAACGAATACTTGTGTGCATTGAGAGTGTACAGTGTGTCCCTCATAGAGCTTTGAAATAACATGTACAAATGGCATGTTATTTATAATTAATTCCTTTTCAATAACTAAGGGCTTATCTATACCAGCAGGATATGCCAGCTCCTTGCTGGCATATCCTGGCTGTGGAGCTTGCATGTGCTGCCCCATTACCTTGATGAAATGGGCCAGAGTCCAAACAGACACACCTCTCCTTGCAGCTACCACCACTGCCATTTTCTTTGCTGACTTGGAAGGCAGGAAGGGGGCCTATGACATCTGATTGAAGGCCCCCTGCATGTGACCAGCCTTGGTCACATGCTGAGAGAGTCCTTCCTGGCTTCCCAAAGGGCCAGGGAGCTGTGGTGGCAGCGAGGGCTGGCATGCTGGATGAGCTCCTGCAGATGCATGGGGTCTGATCGGTTTTTTGCCAGTAGTAATGGAGTAAGCTTGGTATTGTTGTATAATCCTTTTTCAGACCCTACCCTGGCTTGCCTCCGTCTCAGCCCCATATCTACCGTGTGCTTGGTGAGGACTGTCTGAGGGCATAATGGGGCAAAAGCCCTGCATCATAAGGACTGCAGGGCTCTGAGACTGGGCCAAGATGGGGTATTTAGTCTGTGTAGATAAGCCCTAAGTTACATTACAACTGTAGTAAAGGAGATTTCTTAAACTCTTTTCGTAGTATAGCTGCAACTGGCTTTTAAGTTTCTTTTATGCCTGGGGGTGGCCTCATTACATACAGTAGGCGTGTGGCATACTTAAGGCCACCAGCATGCAGTGTTCTGATAGTTTTAATGTAACCAAAAAGTAGCTTTTCGAAATGCTTATTCTAGTTGTTGTTGTAGTGTGCCTTCCAGTCATTTCTGACTTATTGCAATCCTAAGGCAAACCAATCACAGGGTTTTCTGAGTCTGAGAGTGTGTGACTTGCCCAAGGTCATGCAGTGGGTTTCCATGACTGAGCGGGGATTCAAACCCAGGTCTGCAAAGTTGTAAACCAATGCTAAAACCACTATACCACACTGGCTATTCTATTTACCTTTGAATTATTCTGCTGAACTAGGAAAGCAGGAAGGTATTTTTATATTTACAAGTGTAACTATACTGATAACTACTCTGGGGATCCTCAAAACTGTAACTTCAACAGAAATGTAACTCATTTCTTGTTTAAGGTTCAAGTGCTAGTGACTCACAAATGGGCATACCATGGTAATAAGTTACAAACCCGAGTTGCTCTTTGGGGTAACTGGACAGAATATGCTTATTATGATAATCCTATTTCAAAACACATTTGTATGTGTGGGATAATTTTATAATATGCATTTATGAACAAGTACACTTTTTTTAACTTGTTTTCATTATGTCTTTGGGAGAATTATTTATTATTACCACTTTCTGGGTATATGCTAGTATTTTTATGATTACTTTTTGTTGCCACATAAGACTGGCCTTAAGACAGAGCCTTGTTTTTTTAAAACTGGGTAAGTACCACTGAATACAGTTGGATAAAAATTCAAGAAAGCACACATAAGGCTGAATATTCATTTGCTTGGGTGACACTCCTACCACAATTAGAACTTTATCATACCACCCTCCCCAAACATTCTTTTGCCGGCATAAGTTGTGCCATTTTTGTGCCAGCAAAGGAACTCCCAATACCACACTTACCTGTAATCCCAGCAAAAGGCAGCCCCAGCAATGATCAAGGTGTGAATGGAGTGTTGTTCACTTCCTTGTCTGAAATTTCTCAGATTTTTTTTTAAAAAACCCTCAAAAAGTTACAAAAAGCACACAAACACACTTAAAAACTTACATGGAAACCGGGGTCATAAAAAAAGTGTCACCTACCTGGATGTCATGATATCACCCGGAAGTATTCTGGCTGGTCCAGCCATTCACGTTGTAATAACGTGGGGGGAAAAAGACACAAGATTTCAAACGCTGGCAATGCCAGCAAAAAATTGCCACAGCTGATCTATTGATGTCTTCAGCTAGCAATGAAATATAATGGCTTATGGATAGTACATAAATGCGAAACAGCGACATCATCTGATATGTGCATCCTTTTGAGTTTATGTTGCGTCATTATGACACCGTATTTCGTCTGTTCAATAAAGTCCTTAGAATCTCAAAAGATTGAAACAGTCTCCAAATGACAAATCATTGTTAATCCAGCAATGTCTTGAGCATTTTTATCTTTCTGTATACTCTGGTTCAAATATGTGTGACTTGTTTACAGGGTGGCCATAGTTCTAGGGCAGAAATACCTACCTGTTTCATTAATGATTTTATTATATGTTTTTGTTTCTGGAAAGCATTTGAGGATGATAGGTATAGAGACATTGCCAAGTAGGAATGATTAAATTTGTCACTTTCACTTTCTCTGATTGCCTTTTATGCCATTTATGAAGAAATTTACAACAATGAATTTCTCCTTCGTCCTTAATATCAAGTTCTAATGATTTAGCTATTCATGAAAGAGAGATTGTGTAGGGGAGCTCATGATAACAAGCAAGGATCAAGAACAGAATTGAGTTAGACACAAATTGGCACAGTTTCACATGCATTGAGTTTCACATGGCACAGGGCAATTTCCGACCTTTATATCTGCCATGGCGGGACATTTTCAAAAATATTTACATGTTAATAAAGTCTTCTCAGCTGCTTCATATGCAAATGAATAAAAATGTGTGAGAATAGGCTCTGAAATCAATTGATCCCATGGGGCGTAGACAGACGTATGTTTGCTTCACTCCCTTTAACCTTCTTTTTCTTCAACTTTACGAGTAGTATATCTTAAGAAGAGTGCTATCAATTTAACTGATAATTTTGCCTCTCTCATGGGGAAGTCTTTGAACTTGTTGAACCTGTTGACAACATTTTTAAATTAATACCGGGAGGAAAAAGAGGAGTGTATGTTAAAGATAAGCCTGCTAGTTTAGCCTGATCTTTCCGTGGGGTTGGAAGCTGAAACAAGTATTCTTTTTACAACAAGGCAAGTTGAATATAGCTCACTGTTACAGTCCCAGCTGCTGGGAGCTTTATAATCATCTGGAACTTTATAAATAACACTGTTTGCACTGAACTCAAGAATTTAAGAGTATTTTTGATAACCTGGGCTGCTTGAAGATTGGGACTGTTTGTTCTTCTCCTTGCCCCAGCATTTCCCCTTGGGACCACATAAGTAAACCTGCCTTTTACTTGTTGCTGTTTGGCTGCCCCGCCCTGTGTCCACCTGGCCGGAGGCTCCTGGTCGCCCCGGGTGCCTTGCTTTGCTTGTCTGGACGGAGTTGGCTTCGGAGACACCATCTGGGGCAACTCATTGCAGGCGGGAGTGGCCGGAGATACTGAACCGGGAGTCGAGACCTTTGGGGCCGGGGAGTGTGACAGAAGCAAGAGGAGGCGTGGCCAGGGAAGGCAAACTTCTTAAAAGCTCTTCCCCCTCAGAGACACTGCAAGCAGGAGCAGCCAGAGACGCTGAGCCAGGAGTCAAGCCCTTCTCCCCACAACACTGGGACCAGGGAGTGTGATTAGCCCGGCAGAAGTAAGAGGAGGCTTGGCCAGGAAAGGCAAACTGCCAGCAGTGGCAGCGTGGCCTTTGAAGAGCCAGGCACAGGACTATAAAAGTGAGTAGGGTGCAACCCTAGGGTTCAGCTCTTGACACTCTTATCCCCCTGGGGACCATACTTAGAGTGAAATTAAGGAACATTAATTTTAATTCTATTCTTATTCTTCTTATTATTATTATTAATCTTGTTTTATCCCATTTTAAAATTTATATTATTAGACTAGAAACAGTTCGGAAATAATTTTAACATTTGGAACTGACTAGCCATCACAACAAAATATTCTTCCCAGGGAAACTTGGTTGAACTAGATCCTGTGACGAGTGCATAAAATGGTCTCTACCAGAAGTCAAAAAAAGAATGGCAAATATAACAAAGGCATAGCAAGTGCAACAAACCAATCAATGTGGTCCTATGTTACAATAGCTGGTAGTAAAAGGGATAAAGCAACCGGGATTAAGGAGAGAAAACAAAGGGGGAAAAGGAAATCTATTACGGAGACCGAAAAGAATGAAGCTCAACCAAAAATAAATGTAGATAGCTCCAACCTAGAAATAGATAAGTCCCCTCCCACTATAACTAATCTAAATATGGAGGAAGCAACAACTGGTGACTTACAAGAAAAGGGGAGTGAAAAGACACCTGAAATAAATAGTAACCACTCAAACCATGATGAGAGCCTGATGACATTTTTTGAGGACCTACCTCCCCTTGATGAATTGTTAAGAAATGAAAAAAAAATAATAGCCGAATCCCAAGAGCGTAGAGAAAAAATTATGAAGCAGTTACTAGCTTTGGAGGCAGAAACCCAAAATGATCATGAAACCATAAGTGAAATAGATTTAAAGCAACCAACTGGGAATAAGACAGGTGAAGATAACACCAGAATAGATTCAATTCAAGACATACTTGATATCTTAAAAGCCCATGGTAACATAATTGGCACCATAAAGGCAAATATTGAGATTATCTGTCATTTGATAGGTGAAGGCATTCTGAAAGTGGCCCCACCTAAAGAGGCTAAAACAACGATCAAAAACGCTGAACTGCAAAACCAAACCGACACTATTGCCAAAAGTAAAAGTAAAAATCAATCTGAATCAAAATCAAGGAAAAGTGTGATGAAGCGTAGAAGGATAAAAGGAAAAAATTGTACAAAGACCTTAAATACTGATCATCAAAAGAAAGAGTTTATTAAAATGAAAAGATTCATAAACTTCAATTTCAAAACACTGTTCAAGATCTTAGAATCTAAAATTACACAAAAAAATAAAAAACCTAAAAAGACAGTAATAAGAATGAAAACTAGGGATCATAAAACAGACATAAAACATAAAACAGACATAACTGAATCCCTACAAATAAATAGCCTGACGGATTCTAGCTGCACGTTAAGGCAGCATGAACAGAGTTTATTAATCAAAGAAAAGGGAGTTATAAATAACAACGAAACCGACTTGTCTAAGAAAACTGAATCACAGAAACCTTGTACCAAACTCAATAATTTTCCCCACGCGTTAGTACTAAAAAAAACACAATTGGCTTTTATAAATTATCCAAAACCGTATGGCATAATAACAGGACCTCAAAGGAAAAAACACTTTATACACCAGTTGGAAGCTTCTGGGATAAGCCTCCTAAGGGAAAAGGATATTGTAAGAATAGAGTACCTCTTCTATAATTATAAAACAGCAAGAGCCCTTGTAACATTCAACAATGATCTTATCACTGCAAGGATCTATAAACTAAGAAATATATTTCGGCATCATCAGATGGAGGTTAGAAGAGTCTTTGGTCATCCAACGCCTTACCCCCTACTAGACCCTCAGTTAATCCAAGCAAAAAAAAGACCTGCTAAGAAAACTAACCAATTAAAACAGACACCAGATGTTGGGGACTTGATTTGCCTGGATGATATCCAAGACAATAATGAAAATAAAATAGAGAATTCTCTGCCATGCCTTGAGACAGAGATCCCGGAAGAGGAAGGTTTAATAAATTCATTTAAGAAACTTCCCCTACTTGATAAATTGGTTATCATAGGTAGGCTTAACTCCCTTCAAGCTCAATTAAACAAACTCTGTGAAGCAGAATATATAAATAACATGCTCCCTAAAGTCCAGTTAAATAAGACCACAACAAGGTATACAAAACAGCCTGAAATAGAAAACAACATCATCAACAGAATCTCACCAGATAATAAATTAAAATCTGAGGACATTCGGGCTTACTTTAGAAAGGATAACAACACTGCAGTAATAACTAATGATGCCCATTTACCATCTGAAATGTGTAAGAGTCAAGGAGAATACTCCTGACCACATACCAACCCAATTAGACTTATCTCATGGAACATTGCCGGCTGGCAAAATAAGACCCAAGATGAAAATTTTATAACATTTCTGCAGACTTATGAGATCATTCTTCTACAAGAAACGTGGGTTCAAAATGAGGGTGGAATTACTGTGCAGGGATTTTCAACATACACTACTCCAGCTCTAAAAACTGCAAAATTTGGAAGAGCAATTGGAGGCCTTGCAATATTAATCTCAACCACATTGACAGGCACAGTTTGTCAACATCCATCATTATCCTCTCCCAATTTTTTGGTTATATCCATCACTAACATCTTTTCTGAAACTGTCTACCTAGTCTGTACCTATATCCCTCCATCAAAATCTAGCACTAACAAAGACCACTTGTGGGAAACCTTTGATGAAGTGCTAGAAGAAATAGATAGCATGACCCCCAATTCATGGGTGATCATAGGAGGTGATTTCAATGCACGTATAGGTATCACTTCTTCAAATAAAATAGCATTTGGACTTCCCCTTGATGACACACCCGAAATATACCAAAGAGCATCCAGGGACACAACCCATAATCACGCTGGAAAACATCTTTGTGCACTTATAATGAAACACAATTTACTGATATGTAACGGACATGGAGCAGGAGACCGAGAGGGAAATTTCACATATATTTCTGCTAGAGGCCATTTCAGTACTATTGATTACATACTAACTTCCAATAATACACCAATTGACAGAAACACATTTAGAATAGTAACAAGAGCTGAGAGCGACCATTTTCCGCTTGAACTGATGCTACCACAAACGCCATTGAAGGAAAAACCAAGAGTAATAGATCAAACCCAATATGAGATTCTTGGCAATAGGAGGTTAAAATGGAATGGCCAGCTTCAGGAGAAGATTTGCAAGACTCTTGACTCTCCTAAATTTGTGAAACTCAGGGAAAACATCCTTCAAGAATCAAATGATGTTATAAGTGCATATCAGGATTTAACATCACAAATAAAACCTTTATTGAGTGCATCTTATGTTCCCCAAAACACCAGAATTAAACCTAGGACATGGTTTGATCAGGACTGTTTAGACTCCAAAAAAAACTTAGCCAATGAAATTAGAAAATTGAAGATTAAGGATACCAAAGGAAACACCTCAAATCAAATAGTCCGCTTACGGCAAAACTATAAAAAATTACTTAAAGAAAAGAAACAAAAATACTATGAGGTACAGTGGAGAGAATTGGGAGAGGCAGCTATTCAAAAAGACTCCCAAAAATTTTGGCACTTAATAGCCGCTGGTACTAGAACATCAAACTATACGCTAGAGGCTGCAGTGCAAGGGAAAGAGTGGGAGAATTATTTCACTAACATTTACAACTCCTACCACAGCCTCTCACACTCAATCCATCCTGTAAATCCAATAGACACTCCTGAATGGCCCGAAGTTACTGCAAGCCAAATTAAGGGAATAATAAGTAGGCAATCTAACAACAAAGCTCCCGGTGAGGATATGATACCCACCGAATTATACAAGGCAAAACTGGATTATTGGTCCCCAGTACTTGCAAAATTGTTTACCCATATAAACCGTTCTGGACGCATCCCAGAGGGTTGGAAATTGAGTATTATTGCCCCTATATATAAAAAAGGTGATAAGAAAGACCCAGCTAATTATAGGCCCATTAGCCTTCTGGATATTGCCTCTAAACTGTATGCTAGGTACCTTCTGGAAAAAATAGAAGATTGGGTAAATAATTATAATGTATTGGCAGAAGAACAAGCTGGTTTTCAAAAGGGGAAGTCAACCATTGATTTATGTTTTGTGCTAAACTTCTTAATGTGCAAATATGTTCATAATCTAAAACAAAAACTGTATGTTGCATTTGTTGATTTGAAATCTGCGTTTGACTCGCTCTCTAGACCTTTGTTGTGGCAGAAATTGGAGAAAACAAATATCGACCACCGTTTATTATTTCTAATAAAATCTCTGTATACTGACACATCATTACAGGTTAAAATAGACCTAATGGGACATCTTACTCCAAAGATTATTGCATCTGTAGGAGTTAAGCAGGGATGCATCTTAGCACCTTTTCTGTTTAACTTCTTTATTAATGACATTGTAAAAGAACTGGAGGGTTTGCAATATGCCCCTGTCACAATCCTTGATGCCAAAATTTCTTTGTTAATGTATGCAGATGACTTAGTATTAGTATCTAGAACGGAGGTAGGTTTAAGAAGACTCTTCACGAAATTTTCTTCATACTGCAAAAACAACAAATTGACAATCAATTATGATAAAACCAAAGTTATGGTCTTTGGAAAACGACCTAAAAAACATATTTGGCACTTAGATGGAAAAATCATAAGCCAAGTGAAATCATTCAGATATTTAGGTCTAATATATTCAGATACAACTTTTTGGAAGGAACAAACGCTAAATATAAAAGTACAATCTTATAGATCGGCAAAGGCAACATTAAAGTTTGCTTCAACTAGAGGGGGAAATCTAGTAAACCCTGCTATTATAGTATATAAAGCCAAAACAATGGCACAATCCCTTTATGGGGCTGAAATCTGGGGTACTACAAGTAAATCAAACATCATAAGTATGGAATCCCCCCAGAACTATTTCTTGCGGTCATTGTTGGGCCTCCCCAGAGATACACCAACTGCCATGCTTAGACTGGAAACCAACACGCTGAGTTTAGAAAGCCAAATAGACAAGAGAATTTTATGTTATTGGTTCAAAGTACAGGGGATGGACAATAATAGACTTCCAAAAAAATGTTTGTTAGAACTGAATAATAGCATGCCCAATAAAAACTGGGTACATCAGGCAGCGCAATTGGTTATTAAATATGGAATTTCTTTAGACAAAATTAAAAAACTTCAATTGAAAGCGCAGGTAAAGTCTATTAAGAATACAATAACTGAAATATCTATACAAAAGGATCTTAATACTGTTTTCTTGTCCCCATGTGCTCCCCTATACTATGAACTTAAGAAATTTTGTAATTATCCATATTATTTTAATAACTTAACATTTGTAAACTTACGAAAGGCTTTCACTGAACTAAGATTAAATATGATAGACACAGCATACAGAGATGGAAGGCACAGAGGTATTCCAACAAAGGAACGTATATGTATATATGGTTGCCAAGAAGTAGAAGATCTTGTCCACTATATGTTATTTTGCCCTCTCTATAAAGAACCAAGAGAAAAGTTCATCACAATTCTAATAGAAACTAGTCCTGGTCAGAACCCACACGACGTGGTTCTTTACCTTCTATTGGACCTGAATAAATATGTAACCTGGAAAGTAGCTCTGTTTGCTCTAGCAGCAAAAAAAATTAGGAAAAAGTATATTGCAGAGATGGCTATAAACTGCAAAGGTGATGGCTATATTTGATAAACCTTTATTTGATATAATAATGTATAATGTATATTAATTACTTTATTTTACAATGTATTTTATTTTAATTATTTAATTATTTTAAAAATTAAATTTAGGAATTCTCTATTAGATATAAGGGTTATTTTCTATTATAGATATATTTTATCTGTATTGTTATATATATATTGTTGTGTGAGCTGTGCAATGACCTTTGGTCAAAAGCAATAAAATTTGATTTGATTTGAATTGATCCCATGGATTAATTGAAATCATGGGGATTTGGGGGGGGCAAATTCAGTTCTACATATTAACTAAAGTAAACTTCCTGAATAGGACTTTTAATTCACCACTTATGTAAGCCCTATTGTGTCAATGGGTCTGCTCTAATTAGAATTAACAATTGGATGTGTATGTTTATCTTCCACATTAATTTTTTTAAAATAAGTTGGATGTGTTTTCTAAAAGAATGCTGGGAGGAGGAAATAAAATTTAAAATGCATTGTGTTGTTATGTCATTATTATATCACTTACTTTGGAGACTGAGGCATTACCACAGAAATGTGAGCTGTTTCAAATTGATTTCAAAGAAAGAAATCAGTTCATTAAAAGTTAATTGAAAAATTAATTGAGATTGGGGTTAGATAGAAGGGGATAGAAAATAGTGTGAGGATTACATAACATTGTTGTAAATAAAGCTAGCATTTTTGATAAGATTGATGGCTGGAACAAAATTTGTGACATGGAATGTGAAAGATTTGAATGCAGAAAAGAAAAGAAAATTAGTGTTTCACTATCTTAAAAAAAATAAAAGTTGATGTTATTTGCTTACAGGAAACCAAAATCAAGAAATTACATAAAAATGTGTTAATACAAGGGAATTTAGGGGAAGTATTTGTGTCATCAGATATGAAAAATAAAAAAGGAGTGGTACTGTATATCAATCTGCAACTAAGACTGACCTTGATTGCAGCCAATGAGAAGGGATGATATACAATGGTGGAGATAATGTTAAATGCCATTAAATTGCTGGTAGCAGGTATCTATGTTCCCATAGAAGAAAAATCCAATTTCTTTAAGGAACTAAAAAAAAACATAATGGGGCAAATGAATTATAGTAATTATTGTTTATTAGGAGAGTTTAATAGAGTCGTAGATCCAAGAATTGACAGATATTCAGATGGTAATAGTATTAGGAAGCATAGAGGAAAGTTAGCTAAAGAATTTTTCGATATAATAAAAGAAATGCCATTGGTATATATGTGGAGATTTAAAGAAGGAGAAACTAAAGAGTATACTTATTACTCAGATGTGCATAATTCATTTTCCTGAATTGACATGTTATGGATAAGTAATAGTTTGGCAAACTGTATTAAAAAGATAGAACTTCTATCCAATCCACTCTCAGATCACAATCTAGTTTTGATTACTCTAAAAAATAGAAGGATTATAACTAACTGGAGGGTAGATGAAGTTATATTACTAAAGGATGAAGTTATTGAAGACTGTAAGAAGAAATTGAAGGAACATTTTGAGTTAAATTTAAATAAAGAAACAGATAATACTGTGTGGCATGTGGGAAAGGCTGTGGTGAGAGGTATTTTTAAAAAGTGGAGCGTAATTATTAACAGGAGAAAACAAGAGAAAAAGAAATTGATATTGGATGAAATAAAGCAAAAGGAACAGGATTTAGTAAAACCCCCAAATATTTTTTTTTTAAAAAATCAAATCTCAGATTAAAGCACTACAAGAACAACTAACAATGATCATGACAGATGAAATGAAAAAAAAAACCCACTGGATTTTCTAAGACAAAAAGAATTTTAATTTGGTAATAAAACAGGCAGATGGTTGGACTATAGATTAAGAAAAGAAAGAATAAAAAGATTGATAACAAAAATAAAAACAGGGGATACGGAAATAAAAGATGAAATTCAAATTCTGAAGATATTTCATAATTACTTTAAATTATTATATCAAAATAAAGAAATCCCTTTGAATCAAGTGAATGAATATATTAAAAAATGTGAGATCCCCAAACTGACAGATATGCAAAGAAAGGAATTAAATAAGGAAATTACGATAGATGAATTTGCTGAAGCAATAGGAAAAATGAAGTCAAAGAAATCTCCAGGATCAGATGGTCTGCCTGCAGAATATATAAAACATTCCAAGCTGAGTTAATTGGACCATTCTCAATTATTATAAATGATACCTTAGAAAAAAACCAAATTCCAGAAAGTTGGAAAGAGGCAAATATAGTTTTAATTCCCAAAGAACATAGAGACCAATTACAAATAAAAAATTATAGGCCCATTTCTTTATTGAATGTGGACTATAAAATCTTTGCGGCAATATTAGCTAATAGGCTTAATTTTTTTTTAACAAGATTACATACAGAAGGATCAAAATGGCTTTTTGCCCAAAAGACAAATAAAATATAATATCAGATCAATAATTAATATATTGGGATATTTACATTACTATAATGAAATTAAAGGTGCTCTATCTTTTTTAGATGCAGAAAAAGCATTTGGTAATTTAAATTGGCCCTTTATCATGAAAACATTAGAAGAAATGGAGTTTGGTGAAAATTTTTGTAAATGGATTCGAGAGAGATATTTGGATCAAAAAGCAAAATTAGTAGTAAATGGAAAACTAACGGAGGAATTAAAAATTGAAAAAGGTACTAGGCAAGGATGTCCATTATCACCTTTATTATTTATTTTAGTATTAAAAATTTTAATTAATGAGATGAGGAAAGATAAGGAAATTAAGGGAATTAAAATTAAGAAGGAAGAATACAAAGTAAAAGCATTTGCGGATGATTTAGTAATTACTTTACAAGAACTATTAACTGGAGTAGACCGCTTGATGGAGAAAATAGAGAGATTTGGTAAATTAGCAGGATTCAAAATAAAGAAAGAAAAAACAAAAAAATGACAAAAAAATTAAATAAAAAGGAAAAGGAAGAATTACAGAAAAGGTCAAAATGTGAGATTATTTTAAAAGTGAGATATTTAGGGATAAATTTATCAATTAATAATCAACAATTATTCCAAAATAATTATGACAAAGTGTGGAAAGATATTAAATCAGATCTGAATAGATTGCAGGGATTAAATTTATTATTGTTAGGAAGGGACGGTACCATTAAAATGAATGTATTACCAAAATTAATGTTTCTCTTTCAAACTATACCAATAATTATTTCAAATAAAACTTTTAGAACATGGCAACCAGACTTAAAAAAAAAAAATCTATGAGCCAGGAGAGAACCCAGAATTAAATGGAAATTGCTATCAGATGATAAAGAAAGAGGTAGGTTGGGCTTACCAGACTTAAGGATATATTTTGAAGCATCATGTTTATCCTGGATAAAACAATGGGTATTATTGGAGAATAAAAGAGATTTAGAATTAGAGGGAGTTGAATTAAAATCAGGCTGACATGGCTATCTAGGCTATGATGAAAATAAATAAGGACTTTAAAATAAAACATGTGGTTAGAAGAGCATTGGGTAGAATTTGGGAGAAATTTAAAACTAGAATATGTCCAAAAATACCAGGATGGTTATCCCCACAGGAAGCCTTCTGTAGAAATGAGTTGAGAGATTATAACTGGCTAATTTATAGAGATTTAATAGTGAAGAAGGAAGGGATGTGGAATATTAAAGAATGGCAAGAACTATTAAGGGAGGATATACAAATACAATGGTTAACATATTATCAGATTAGATCCAGAGTTAAGGGACTTTTTCGGACAAACAAAAAATAACGCTAGCAGCCTCGCCAGGTTGCGAGGCTGCAGTGCTAGAGGGCGTCCGTTTTGCATGACGCCCCTTCCCAGCGGTACTGTTGCGGTACCGCTGGGACATTTGACCATCATATTTTGCATTTGACCGTCATATTTTACTCACTATCGTGAGTTGGCGAGGTGGCGAGGCTGCTAGCGTTATTTTTTGTTTGTCCGAAAAAGTCCAAGGAGGACTTAAAGAAAAGTCAATATGAGGGAGAACCCACAGAATTTGAGAAAATATTAAGGTCTAATAAAGAATGTTTAATTAGTAGCCTATATAAAATGTTGTTAAAATGGAATACGGAGGGTGAACAAGTGAAAGAATGTATGATTAAATGGGCTAGGGACATTGGGCACAATATTCAATTGGAACAATGGGAGGAGGTTTGGAAAAGGAGTTTGAAATTCACATGTTATAATTTGAAACAATTTTTTTAAGTTAATATATAGATGGTATATGACCCCGTTTAAACTAGCAAAAATGAGGAGACATCTTCACGATATTGGAGATGTAAAGGTTGTGTGGGTTCATTCTATTACATGTGGTGGGAATGTAATAAAGTAAGAAAATTTTGGTTTAAAATAAATAAATAGAAACAATTATTGGGGTGGTAATAGGTCTAAGACTGGAACTATACTTATTAAATTTCATAAATTTGGAAAATAAAGAGGAGAAGGAACATAGATACCTGCTATATTACTTGATCACAGCAGCAAGGTTTGTTTTAGCAAAGAGATGGAGAGCTGATGATACTCCAACAAAATCTGAATGGTTAGAGAAGGTAATAGAATTGGCACAATTAGATAAATTGACAAATTGGGTCAAAAAGAAGGCAATGGAATATTATATCAAAACGTAGGGATTATTTATAAATTATTTTAAGCAGAAAGAGGGAGAGATAAATATAGTTGGTTTTTATAGTTAGACAAATAAATAGAATACTTGAAGTAACTTATTGTAAAATAGTGTCATTGTTAAATTAGGGGGTTAAGAAATGATAAGAAAGGGTTAATTTAAAAGAGAATGGTTATGTGTTGAATGGGTTGGTAAGAAAAGTTAAGATAAGGTAATTAATTAATGGTTATATATACAATGATTGAAATAAAGGGAATAAGGAAAGTAATGTAAATAATTGGGATAAAAATTAAATCTGTAAGGCAATAAGGTATCAACTTAATAAATAAGAGGTAAAATGTAAATAGGATAAAGAGCTAAATGAGAGCAAGTAGGAAGTCTTTTTAAAATGTAGTTGTAATGTTTTGTCTATATGTCACTTCCCCCCCCCCAATAATTGTTATGTGTTATATGTTGGAATTTTGTGTGTGTGTGTTTTTTTTCTGTTGTTGTTTGTTGTTTATTTAATAAAGTAATTATTTTTTTTAAAGAAATGTGAGCTGTTTCCTGCCACAACCACTGCCATCTCAATATGGAAGTATAGAAGTTAAAGTATCTTGACTATGGACTTTTTCAGATGCTTTAAAACCCATCAGGGGAGGTCGGGAGAGGTACGTGGCTATACCGCAGCAGGGGTCAGTTTTGGACGATGCCGTCTCCCTCCCGTCATCGTCTGTGTTGCTTCTATGTTTGATTGAAGGCAAAGGCACTACTTTTTACTCACGAAAAACTTCCGTGAGTAAAAAGTAGCTCCTTTTCCTTCAATCGAACATGGAAGCAACACAGACGATGATGGGAGGGGGACGGTGTCATCCAAAACTGACCCCCTGCCGCGGGATAGCCACATACCTCTCCTGATCTCCCCTGACAGGTTTTAAGGCATCTGAAAAAGTCCATTATCTTGATTGATGAATAGTATGAAAATCACAACCCATCAAATTCCCATGAATTAAACACTAAATTTTCATGTAGTGCCTGATTCATTTTTTTTATTTCAGGGAATTCAGTTAATGAATTAGCCTAACTTTTTATTAAGCAAATTACATGTATAATAAATGGGACTGAGTCTCTCTTTGTGTGCATGAATCTAAAGAGTTGCAATCTCTTCTTTAGCATTCCAAGTTTTACATCCCTTTCTAAATAGAGATCTACATGGAAAAAGAACTATTACTTGCTATTATTATAGTGATGTTTTCATTGCATGGACACCAAACAGCCACCTCACAAGCGCTTTTGTGGTCTAAAATTAGCTATATGTACCAATTAGGGTAGACCGCTTGAATGAACAGGACTTTGAACTCACCACTTACTTAAAATTCATTATATCAACTTAGCTCTTCCTTGCCATGACACCTGCCACTCTTCTCTAGAACTCTTCCCAGGAAGGATGTCAAAGCTTAAATGCCAAGAAGAACTTCAGGGCTGCCTTTATATGTTGCTCCAGAGGGCTGCAGCTTCAGTGGTGGGCATTCAGAAAGCCCTCCCTCCTCAGGCTTTTGATCAGTCATCTTCTCCCTGGCCCAGGAAATAGCATGCAGGCTCCTGGGAAGAACAACATAAGAGGCAAAATGGCAGCTTCCTTCTGCTCCGTGCCACACCACATCCTGCAGAGGGACCTGCAGATAGGTCTGGAGCCCTAGATGTTCATATCACAGGCACCAAGTGGCTGCCTCACAACTCATATCTAAGAAATGGATGTGCTAGACCCTGTAATATATGTAATATGCACTAGTACAATACAACAAAAAGTGATGGTCAGACAAGCCCCATCATAATGTACAACTTCTTCATCAAGTTACAAATCCAGTATTAGAAACTCAGCTGAAAGTCCTGTGTTTTTATGAGATTTTTAAAATGTTTGCAAATGTACATCTCCAAAATGCATATTGTCAACATGGCATGGATAATATCATGGACTTTTATACCCTGTGCATTACAGCAGCAGGGTTACATGTTCCATCTCTGATTGGTTGATATTGGCATGATCTAATCTATGAGTGGTGCAATTTTCAGGGTTTAGTGGCATCAATTGTAAACACAGTCCTGCTGGTAAAACCGTATGTACCTCCTACTCAGACACAGAAATACAGGGTTGAACAAGTTCACTGTGTACAGCTGGAGTTCTTCATCTCTAAACTAGGAATGGAACCATACCTCATGGCTTTTTTTCTGAAGATTAATGAATGATATATGATCTGGAAATCATTTTGTGCAGTAAGAAGTGCACTCCCCTGGCCATACCATGGGAGTGGCTTTGCCTTCCCCAAGTCATTGGCCAAAGGAGATGCGAGGGTGACCCTGGCATCAGGTCAGGCCGTGCTGGGCTATTTATATTAGTGTGGCCATTATATGAGATGCTTCACCCTTTTTGGTTCCCACCCACCCTCCCGCCTCTATGTAGCACAGAAATTGCCAATTGCCTTTGTTTTTGTTTGTTTGTTTGTTTGTTTTGCTGTGCCGTGCTTGGCCCTTGGACAAAGATTTTTTGGCACCTTTGGTCAATGATTTATTATTTGGCTAACTGATAATTTTTGCATATATGTATCAACTGAGAGGGTACAGGCACTTAATTTCAATTGGTTCTTGCTACTGGCACTTCAATGTGAAACAATTCCCCAATTTCCCCATTGTCACTAACCAGATTGAGGGGAAATGTGAGGTGATTCTTGTCTCAAGATGACTTCTTCAGGAAAAAGTGCCAGACAGTGCCATCTAGAGGAAAATGTTGTCTCCCTCCTAGCCCTTCAAGCGGTCAGGCTAGGATGAACTGCAGGGTCTATACTCTGGGGGCTTGGTTACACAATGAAAAAAAATCGTGAAGAATTCGCTAAAATTCCTAATTGTTTACACGCGTTGCACCACAAAGTCACCCCTTTCAGAAGGAGGGGGCACAAAAACCCATTAGTACCCATAAGAAAGGATTTCGGAACTTTCCCCAACTTTTTTGAAAAGTAGTGCGACTTAGCGCACTTTCGATTGTGTGAACAACCATTTCGCTAAGGGCTGTGTGAATTACCAGCAATTTTTCCGATATATTCACAGCAGAGCTTTGCTGTGATTGGTTGAACTCACCAGGGAGGGGGTTGGACAAGGAGGGATGGAGGAAAGATCCATCCACTGTTGTTTCCAGCCACAGAAAAGACTGAGCGAGTGCTATACCCATTCCAGTCACCTAGCTGTTTCTTGCTTGGCTGTTCCTTCTCTCTCTGTGTGTGTATGTTAATTCGATCGTTCACCCCCCTTGCCCTACTGAGATCCCGTTTCTCTCTTCCCCTCCCTCCCTGCCTCCCTCCCTCCATCCTCAGTATCTTCCTGCTTAGCTGCTGCCAGCTGAAGAATCCCAACCTAGCCTTTTCCAGTCTCTCTCTGTGTGTATGTTCGTTCGTCCCCTCTCGCCCTTCTGAGATCCCGTTTCTCTCTTTCCCTCCCTCCCTTCCTCCCTCCTTGGTATCTTCCTGTTTAGCTGCTGCCAGCTGAAGAATCCCCAGCTAGCCTGTGTGTGTGTGTTCGGCTGACACTCCATGCTACAGGAATAGAAATTAGGCATTCTCTGGTAATCAGAGGATGTGCTTGGGAGGACATGCCCCCGCCTCAGTCTCTATGTGAATTTCAAAGAGGAAAAAAATGGAAAACTAAACTGATAGACTGATTTAGCAATAATTCATGTGAACGATGCAGCACTGGTGCAAAACTGCGATACAGTGGAAATTACCACAATAAAAACTGCCGTGTAACTGAAGCCTGGGTTTTGAGCCTGGGAGATTCACAGTTCAGACACCCGACTTAACTGAGTTCCCTCATCCAAATTCATGCCTGCACGTCCCATTGGGCTGCCACATTGCAGATTCCTAAAGTTAAAAAGATAGGGCCTTATTTCACCAAGTCTTGTGTTTGTGTCATCATTTGAGTGCGAGGACAATCGTAAACACACATGCACACACAAGCACAATTTAATAACAATGAAAATGTAAGAAAGAGTTGAGTCTAAAGTTTACAGAAACACTAGGCTGATATTGTTCTGCTGAAGAAAATGTGAGCCATAGTACTTCTAGAGGCAGAGAATCTTTAAGTGATAAAAACATTCTGCTTTAAAAGTACATTTGTTTATATTACTAAGTGTCTCCCCTCCTGATCTGCCATACACTGCTACCCCATCAACACAGTCACAGTCTAGTAGAAGATTAATATTTCAGAACTTGTCATGGCCAGTTTCACTTGACTCTGTCACTGCCTATGTCTGACAAGCTATTTATCATGCTGCTAAGTGTCAGCATTAAATTATCCCTGCTGTTATGACAGCAACATTATTCATCAGGATTACAGCCCCAGTACAAGGCTGCTTACAGCCGTTACCTTCTTCTTCTTGGCTTTATCGATCTCTGCTGTTTCCATTAAAAATGAAAAACCATACCACATGAATGCTCACATCCTGCATGTTGATTATTTTTTTTATTTCTATGTAAAAAAAAAGGGAGGGGAGCAGTGACAAAATTGTTCCAGCCAACCATCTGTGGCAGACAGCCACCATGCTGACCAAGAAAACACAGGAAATGAGGGTCTTCGAACAAGCCACTGGCCAACAGGTTTGCTTTGGAAGCCTCTTCTTAGATCTGTTTCTGGAGAGAGGCAGTCAGCCACATGGTGATAAGCCTATAGCCTGGTCTTGTCCTTTCCTAAAAGTAAATATGGCATTGGGAATATCTTTATTAAAAATAATTATGTTCAGTGAATGGGAGGTCATTTTCAGGGGGTCCACAGAAAGAGGAGGTTTAATTCTTTCCTCTACAGCCCTTCTTTCAGGAATTTCTTCTTTCAGGAAGAGGAGGTTTAATTCTTTCCTCTACAGCCCTGATCCGGGGGAAGGGGGGACTGCAGACCTCATGCCAATAGAAGCTCCCCTTCCATGGCTAGAAGCAGGCTTACAAAGGGTGGTCAGAACTAAAGTACAGAAGGAACAAATTAAACATCTCCTCCCCAGACATGGATGTTCTAATTAAAAACTGGAGGGCATCTCCTATTGAAACCCACTGACAACATGATTTCTAGTTCTACTTCGGCTGCAACAGCTGTTTCATAGCATGTTCAAACTGCCATGAAATGTTGTATTTTGAGAAGGACACTCTGTTCTGCCAATGGGACTTTAATAAGTGGCTTGTCCACATAAAGAAGTTCCAAGACGCTATCAACAGCTTCCAGGATTCTCCATAGAGCTGATTCAGGGGACATGAATCAGGGCAGAGAGATGATCTGCGGATGATCTGTGGGTCACATGCATCTCCCCAGGGGCCTAGTTTTGTTTGATCCTTCCCAAGCTCCACTTCCCCTCCCATAATGAAAGGTAATCAGTATCGAGTCCCTCCAGGAAAAGACCTCCCAGAAACCTAAGAAATTCAGGACGGAAGTAAGCCGAAGCCACAGATTTGGGGCTGATTTGTGGGCACACTGCAGTGCACTATGAGTCCATGGAACCAAAAAAAGGTCCCCATGCCCATTGAAGTTGCTCACCTTCTTAAAATTCATGCAAAAAGAAGAGGTTACTCCTCTCTACCATGATCACCTGCTCTTTCCACAGAAGGCTACACCTAACATGAGGTGGGATGAATGAAATAGCTTCTCCAGAGCACATACCCACATAGTTCTTCAGCCTAAGAGATTTCAACTAAACATTAGGAAGAAATTTCTGGTGATAAGGGTGCTCAGCAGTGGCTGCTGAGCACCCTTATCACCGCTGCTGAGCACCCCAAAGGGTGATCAGCAGTGGCTGCTTTTCGTCTTGGAAAGATGTGACCAGTGGAGTGCCACAAGGTTCGGTCCTGGGCCCAGTGCTATTCAACATCTTTATCAATGACTTGGATGAAGGAATTAGGGGCATACTTATCAAATTTGCAGATGACACCAAATTAGGAGGAGTAGCCAATACCCTAGAGGACAGGATCAAAATTCAAAATGACCTGGATAGACTGGAGAGCTGGGCCAAAGCTAACAAAATGAAATTCAATACGGAGAAGTGTAAGGTACTGCACTTAGAGCGAAAAAATGAAATGCATCGATATAGAATCGGGGAGACCTGGCTGAATGAGACTACATATGAAAGGGATCTAGGAGTCCTAGTAGACCACAAGTTGAACATGAGTCAACAGTGTGATGCAGCAGCTAAAAAGGCCAATGCGATTTTGGGCTGCATCAATAGAAGCATTGTGTCTAGATCAAGGGAAGTTATAGTACCACTCTATTCTGCCATGGTCAGACCTCACTTAGAATATTGTGTCCAGTTCTGGGCACCACAATTCAAAAAAAGATATTGACAAATTGGAGTGTGTGCAAAGAAGGGTGACTAAAATGGTGAAAGGTCTGGAAACTATGCCTTATGAGGAGAGACTTAGGGAGCTGGGTATATTTAGCCTGGAAAAAAGACGGTTAAGAGGCGATATGATAGCCCTGTTTAAGTATTTGAAGTGGTGTCACATTGAGGATGGAGCAGGCTTGTTTTCTGCTGCTCCAGAGACTGGAACACGGAGCAATGGGTGCAAGCTCCAGGAACAGAGATTCCACCTCAACATTAGGAGGAACTTTTTGACAGTCAGGGCTGTTAGGCAGTGGAACACACTCCCTCAGAGTGTGGTGGGGTCTCCTTCCTTGGAGGTCTTTAAACAGAGGCTGGATGGCCATATGTCGGGGATGCTTTGATCAAGATTTCCTGCGTGGCAGGGGGTTGGACTGGATGGCCCTCGTGGTCTCTTCCAACTCTGTAATTCTATGATTCTATAAGAACTGTTTGGTGGAATGGAGTGCCTCTGCGGATGGTGGACTCAACCTCATTGGAGAAAGGTTGGATGGCCATCTGTCAGGACAGCATTAGCTGAGGATTTTCTGCATTGGCAAAGGGTTGGATGATCTTTGATGATCTTTGTCATCATTTCCAACTCTGTGATCCTATGATTCTAGAAAAAAGGGCAAGGCATGGAATGGGTAGAACAGGAAACTGGTTAGCACAGCTCGCTCGGGCAGTTGGCCCAATTTCTCACTTTGAGGGATTCTTATGGTTTTCAGGGGTATAATAACATCTGAAACTATCAAGCTATCTGAATGGAGTAGTTGAATGTTATTGCTGTTAGAGCAAAGACTGTGTCCATACAGTTATCGGTGTGAAAAAGAAAGAAATCAGAAAAATAGGTGGCGGGGGGGGGTATTAATGAATGAATAACAAGAGAAAATGGCAAAATGAGACAGTAATGAATAGAAAGTGAAATGAATGTGGCCAACAGAGTCGAAAACAGTAACAAACCCCAACATTTTTCAAGGACACATCTCTAGTGGATGTTTCTAATATTACTTATACAGATATTGCTCTTTGGCTATCTCTGGTAAAGTAATATAAAAAGAAATGCTCTATAATTGCATAACCATTATAAAATAATATTGGTATCATTACGACTTATATTTAAGAACTTAACAGCAAGAAAAAAACAGGGTGAAAATCAATTACAGAGATCAGCAATTACATCAAATGGAATATAATCTTCTGTATTTAATTGTGAAATTAACCCGAACATGCAGATGACACTATTGGATAAAATAAAAGTCACTGTAAATATCATATTTCCTCCCAAGAACAAATTCTTACAAAAGGCTGTTTACTTTCCATTCATTTGTGTTTGTGTTTCACAGTATGGTCTACGAGAGTGCTTTTAACTTTGAATGTGGCCAAAAGTGTCAATCTCTATAGTACTGAAGGACAATTAGGCAAGCCATGTAATTGTATTGTCCCTTATTAATTTCAATCTCTTGTGTCATAAATTATATGCCTTAATTAATACTTGGTGTCAATCACAATCAGCAACTTTGAATGGGGAAAGAGGTTAACAAGAATACATAATTAAAAGAAAATAGTGAATAACAGCACGGTTGAACAGTTTATAAAATTAGGCCAGGAAACAAGTGCTGTGTCAGCATGTAGGTTCCATGAGAAGGAGAAGGAATTTCATAGTATACATACAAGGAACAAACAGCAAAGAAGTAAGATAAGGTTTGAGGAATAATCTACTGCCTGGTATCATTAATAGCACTGAGCAGTCTTCCAGAACCTGGAACCCAGCATGCAGGTATAAAGTGAACTATGTTCCACATCTCCAGGCTTTCTTTATGCTGTATCTGCTTTTTCCCAAACAACCCATTCACTTTCTGTGTCTGAGAATTTTTTTTTTTTTTTTTTGGACAAATAAAAACAGGGTCTTAAGTTCCACTTCTCATCCTTTTGCAAAAAACCACCCCTAGTGCCACATCACTTGCATCCACCTGAATCACAAAAGGTTTGTTGGTCTCAAGGTGTTTCAGCATCAGTTCAGAACAGAAAAGCCCTTTCAGGCAGTCAAAAGCCTCTTGGCACATACTATCCCATACCACTTTGCTTTGTGGTTTTGGTTTCTCCTTTCTTCTGGGGCCCTCTTTCTTTTTTTTTTTTCCTTTCTTAGTTTTCAACAAATTCATTATGGGGAGAGCTGCCTGTGCAAATCTCACAATGAAATTTCTGTATGAATTTTCAAAACCGAGAAAACTTTGAACTCTCCATCTACTTTTGCTGGATCCATTTCCAGCCATCCTCTCTACTTTTGCTGGATCCATTTCAATTCCTTGAGTAGATATGCAGTATCCCAAGTAGTCAATTCTTTTGCAGTGGAACTCACACGTGGACAGCTTTACATACAAGTGGTTATCAATCAGTTCTTTCAACACTTTTCACACTAACTGCACACAGAGCTTGTAATCCCACAAGTAAATCAGTACAGTAGTGTATCCATGGGGGGTTGTCCCCCCCCAGAAGGTGAAATCTGCAGATATTACCGAATGCCATCCACCATCACCACCACCCCACTGCTGCTGCCGCAGGAGCCCTCCCAGGGGAACGGGGAGGTGCGATCCCTCCCTTTCCCCTCCCCTCCCCCTTCTCCCCTGCCATGGCCCTGCTGCGAGTGGAGCTCACTTGAGGGAAGGGAGGGGAAAGGTGTGATCCCTGCTAACCCCTCCTTTCCCCCTTCGCAACCAGAGCTCTCCTGGGGAAGGGGGGGAGGCATGATTGCTCCTTCACCCCCTTCACCCTTCACCCCCACCATGGCCCTGCTGCAACCAGAGTTCTCCTGAGGGAAGGGAAGGGGAAGGCGCAATCCCTCCTCCCCTACCTTCTCCCTTTGCCCTGCCATGGCCCTGCTGAGACCGGAGCTCTCCTGGATTCATCTCCCTCTCAATTCCTTATGTAAAAGTAAGCATCCCACAAACCCATGTTAGTAAATATCTTGCCAGTAGCCAACTGCCCCAGCAAGTCCTGGATCAGCAGAACGGGGTACTTATTGCTCACGCTTATTGCATTTAACCCCAATATTCTGTTACCAGTCTCAAACCTGCATCCTTCTTTTCCCTGAAAAATACTCACATCCCAATGAGGGATGTGGCAGGTTCAGTGAATCTGCATTTCAAATTTTTGTCCACATACTGTCTCAACACCTCCATCTCTTTTGGAGTCATGGCATATATTTTTGGTTTCAGCACTTGGCTCCTGGTGTGATTTCTATGGCACAGTCTGTTGGTCTGTGGGATGAAAGAACATCGCACTCAGCCTCCCAGAAGATTTCTCATAGGTCCTGATACTCTACGTGGACCTGAATGTTGGCCAATGATTTATTATTTGGCTAATTAGTTGATTTTTGCATATATGCCTCAACTGGGAGGGTGCAGGCACTTAATTTCAATTGGTTCTTGCCACTGGCACCTCAAGGCAAAAGAATTCACCAATTTTCCCATTATTGCTAACCAGCTTGAGAGGCAATGTGAGGTGATCCTTGTCCCAGGATGACTTCTTCATGAAAGAGTGCTAACCAGTGCCATCTAGGGGAACACGTTGACTCCCTCCTATCCCTTCAAGCAGTCAGGGCTTGTACAAAATCTTCCCTCAGGGCTTTCAGAAAGTCTTCTTCTCAATTGTGTAGCTCAGCGGCCCAGCTGTCATGGAGTTTACCCACCCACTTGGCTGCTTCACCTTTCAGTCTGGAAGTGATACACCTCACTGCCACCGTATCATTCTGGAATGTGTGCCCCCCCAATTGGCCAGGAGGCCATGAAGCTATGTTAGGTAGTAGGGCAGTTCTTTAGGGTTCCTGTCAAAGCTGGCTCTCAGCTTCCTCTTCCCTAGGTACTGAGGTTGGCTACTCATAGTTCCTAGATGCGGGGTTCCATTTGGTTGTCAATATCCACCACATGCATCACCCTGGGTCAAGATGTGGAGTTTTCTCCAGCCTTGGTGTGCTAGCAGCAGTGGCTCCCACACTCTCACAATTAGTTACCATATCCATCTCTCGTCCTTGCTGCTCCAGCCATAATCGCTGGAGGTGCACATTGAGTTTTCTCATTTCTCTTTGTATCTGCCAGTTTTTCTCACGTAGGGCAGCCAGTTCCCTTGCGCTCTCACCATCTCCACTCTCGTGCTCAGATAAGTTCCCTTCCAGTGCTCTGGCCTCCCCCAGGCTCAGCATTCTGCTGGGCTTTGTGTCTATTAGGTTGAGCCAGGTGGTAGCTTCACCTAGATCTTCTCCGTTCCTACAGTGTTCAACCCATGCACCAGCCAGTATTTTGGTACTCAATTCCAGTTTGGCAATTTCATCAAAGATATACTGTTTTCGAGACTTCTCAGCCATGGCAAACAGGACTCTTGTGTTTATTCATGATTCTAAGCAAACTGTCCTGAGTAGTCTTCTTTAAACTCAGTAAACAGTAGCCTCAGATTTAAAACAGTAAGCTTTATTGGTAAACAGAATTCCTAAAGACTAACTAGCTCAACGTTGTTACTTAGAATGAAGAGAAAAAAGAAAAGCATTGATATAAAAGTATTTACAAAACAGGGAAACTTGGTGTGTGTTTCATTCATTGGCTGTTTCAAATATTTACAACTCTGTTCTCACCATTACCCCCAACCTTTGTTATTCTAAATTCACACTGTTTGGTCTCCACAGAGCATCACCTATTTCTGGCTGTGCCAAGCACTTACATCTTTACCATTACAAAGGGAGGTAAGGCAAACTTCGAATCACACATAGGCCATGGATGTTTAAAGCAGAAAAAGCTCCTATTGTGAGCTGTTCCTGACACTTCCTGTCACAGTCTTTCATTTGAGCTAATAATAATAATTCCCCCAAATATTAATATAATCTTTGGCATCACGAGTGGGGCTCTAAGGCATCCCCACCTGTTTGGGTAACAGCCTAAAGGAAACAGCACTGGGCTGTCATTGACAGGAATATGAGAGATCTGAAAAAAGAAACTCTGCTTCTTCACAAGACCAAAAATGTGTCCACAAAATTGCTCCAAAAATAGTAAACACTAGCTATACCTGGTGTAACATACACCGTTATCTACATATATAAAATGCTTCAGTAAGTTTCCATTCCCACTATTTTCCTTGGCCAATTAGGAAACATGTCAAGAGTATGGATGAATTAATATATAACCTTTTAAATCAACTATAATGGCAACTGTGCATGCACAAACATACCATGCTACACATACACTATGCATGCCAGGATGCAAAGGCCCCTTCTCCTCTGCTGCCATGCAACTGTGCATACACACACACCATACTATACACACACCATGCAAGAGCTACTCTTCCACAACCATGCAATCACACACACACACACCATCACACACACACACACACCATGTATGCCAGGACATGAGAGCCCCTTCCACGCTGCTGCCATGTACAAACACATACACACTGCTATATCACCCCATGCTACTCACAAACAATCCATATGTGCCAGGAAGCAAGAGCTCCTCCGCTGCCATGTTTAGAAAATACTTGAAGCTTTCCACATGTTTCCACCCCAAGGCCCAAGAGCAAGGAGCAGCTATAGACAGCACAGAAGGCCCAGGTCCCAGCTATAGACAGCACAGAAGGCCCCAGGCTCAAGGCCCAGCTACAGACAGCACAGAAGGCCCAAGGCCCAACTACATATAGCACAGAAAGCCACAGGACCAAGGCCAAGCTAGAGATAGCACAGAAGACCCAAGGCCCAGCTACAGAGGGCAGGTTCAATCAGCTGACCTGATAGTAAATAAAATTAAACCAGTGCTCCTGTTGTTTTCTCTGCTTTCAGCTTCATTGCCTCCCTATGCCATTTCCAAGAGAGAGACTCACTGAAAACTATGCCCAGGTCCCATATGAAGTGGCTGTGGAGGAGAGGGTCACTTCACGGACACAGGAAGTAGACAGCTGGAGGAATGTCACACACAGAACAAGAAAATCCAGGGATTCTTCCAGCAGCTTGCAGCTACAGAATCGATTTGAAGCCCTTTCCCTTATCAAGGACAACGAGGAAGAACAGCATGGACAGACTTCAGGGGTAGAGCAGGGGACCTTGAGAGGACCACTGCAAGGAACAGCAGCTGCGAAGCCTCAGCGGAGGCGTGTGGTGGTGGTGGGGGACTCCTTGCTGAGGGGTACAGAAGTGGTATGTGGGCCTGACAAGATGACTCGGGAGGTGTGTTGTCTCCCTGGGGCAAAGATCTGTGATGTGACCGAGAGGCTGACAAGACTCGTCAAGCCTACGGATCATTACCCCTTCCTTTTGGTCCATGTGGGAACCAATGATACTGCAAGGCACAGCTTTCCCAAGATCAGAAGAGATTATGAGGCCCTGGGGAGGAAGCTGAAAGAAATGAATGCACAGGTGGTCATCTCGTCTCTTCTGCCAGTTGAAGGGCGTGGTCCAAGAAGGGAGAGGAAAATAGCCGACGTAAACAACTGGCTCCGTAGATGGTGTCGCCGAGAACAAATTGGATTCTTGGATCATGGACTGCGCTTCCATGCGGGGGGACTTCTGGCAAGAGATGGGGTGCATCTTACAAGAGTTGGAAGAAACATTTTTGCCAACAGTCTCAAGAATTTGATCAGGAGGGCTTTAAACTGAGTCAAATGGGGGAGGGAGACAGTATTCTGGAAGGCAAAAGGGCTGGAGAAAATAGTCAAACTGTCATAGAGGGAACAAGGCAAACAGCGCAAGGACCCAACAGTGGGAGGCAAAAAAACTTGCACAGGGAGCAAGTAAAGAGAACACATGGTCTCAGATGTCTCTACACTAATGCACAGAGCATGGGAAATAAGCAACATGAACTTGAACTCCTTGCACTACAAAACAAATATGATATAATAGGTGTTACTGAAACCTGGTGGGACGAGTCTCATGATTGGAATGTAGGAATAGGGGGGTATAACCTTTATAAGAGAAACAAGCCAAACAGGAAAGGAGGAGGAATAGCATTATATGTCAGGGATATTTACACCAGTGAAGTGATCCACGACATCAATACTGGAAGCCAGGTGGAGAGCATCTGGATAAAAATTAAAGGGGAGGGAAACAACAGGGATGTTATTGTGGGACTCTACTACAGACCCCCAAATCAGACGGAGGAATTGGATGTTGCCTTTCTAGAACAGATGAACATACATGCAGAAAGGAGAGATGTAGTAGTGATGGGTGACTTCAACTATCCTGATATTTGCTGGCAATCTAAATCAGCCAAAACTACAAGGTCTAGCAAATTCCTTACATGCCTGGAAGACAATTTCATGGTCCAAAAGGTGGAAGAGGCAACAAGGGGGTCAGCTATTTTAGATCTGATCCTAACCAACAGAGACGACCTGGTTAATGGGGTGCAAGTGGTGGGATCCTTAGGTGAGAGTGATCATGTTCTCCTGGAGTTTGTTATACAATGGAAAGGAGAAGCCAGGCATAGTCAGACATGCATTCTTGACTTTAGGAGAGCTGATTTCAGTAAACTCAGGGAAATACTGGGGATGATCCCATGGTCAAGAATACTAAAAGAGAAGAGACCTCAAGACGGATGGGACTTTCTCAAAAGGGAGATACTGAAGGCACAATTTCAAACAGTACCATTGAGGAAGAAAAATGGGAGGTGTCTCAAGAAACCAGGATGGATGACTGAAGAACTTTCAATGGAGCTAAGTTTTAAACGGAACATGTATAGGAAATGGAAAAGGGGGGAAATCACCAAAGAAGAATTCAAACAGATAGCGAACACATGTAGGAGTAAAGTCAGAAAAGCTAAAACGCAGAATGAGCTCAGGCTTGCTAGGGAGGTTAAGAACAATAAAAAGGGTTTTTTGGGTATGTCCGCAGCAAAAGGAGGAAGAAGGAAATGATAGGGCCACTACGTTGAGAAGATGGCAAAATGCTAACAGGGGACAGAGAAAAGGCAGAATTACTCAACACCTTCTTTGCCTCAGTGTTTTCAGAAAAGGAAAAGGAGGACCAACCTGAGGAGAATGGAACAGAGGACACAATAGGGGAAATCCAGCTCAAAATAAGTAAAGAGGTAGTACAGGAATACCTTCTTAATCTAAATGAATTTAAATCTCCAGGACCAGATGAACTACATCCAAGAGTATTAAAAGAGCTGGCAAATATAATCTCAGAGCCATTGGCAATAATATTTGAGAACTCCTGGAGAACAGGAGAAGTCCCAGCAGACTGGAGGAGGGCAAACGTTGTTCCCATCTTCAAAAAGGGGAAAAAAGAGGATCCCAACAACTATCGTCCAGTTAGTCTGACATCAATACCAGGGAAGATTCTAGAACAGATCATTAAACAGAGAGTCTGTGAACATTTAGAAGGCAATGCCATAATCACAAAAAGTCAACATGGGTTTCAGAGAAACAAGTCATGCCAGACTAATCTGATCTCTTTTTTTTGATAAAGTTACCAGCTTGGTAGATGAAGGGAATGCTGTGGACATTGCATACCTTGATTTCACAAGGTTCCCCATGATATTCTTGCAAACAAGCTTGTAGAATGTGGGCTAGACAAGTTAACTGTTCAATGGATTTGTAATTGGTTGACCGGCCGAACCCAAAGGGTGCTCAGCAGTGGCTCCTCTTCGTCTTGGAAAGATGTGACCAGTGGGGTGCCACAGGGTTCTGTCCTGGGCCCAGTGCTATTCAACATCTTTATCAATGACTTAGATGAGGGAATTAGGGGCATACTTATCAAATTTGCAGATGACACCAAATTGGGAGGAGTAGCTAATACCCTAGAGGACAGGATCAAAATTCAGAATGACCTGGATAGACTGGAGAGGTGGGCCAAAGCTAACAAAATGAAATTCAATACGGAGAAATGTAAAGTACTGCATTTAGGGCAGAAAAATGAAATGCATAAATATAGGATGGGAGAGACCTGGCTGAATGAGACTACGTGCGAAAGGGATCTAGGAGTCCTTGTAGACCACAAGTTGAACATGAGCCAACAGTGTGATGCGGCAGCTAAAAAGGCCAATGCAATTTTGGGCTGTATCAATAGAAGTATAGTGTCTAGATCAAGGGAAGTAATAGTGCCACTCTATTCTGCCTTGGTCAGACCTCACTTGGAATACTGTGTCCAGTTCTGGGCACCACAATTCAGAAAGGATATTGACAAATTGGAGCGTGTCCAGAGAAGGGCAACTAAAATGGTGAAAGGTCTGGAAACGATGCCTTATGAGGAGAGACTTAGGGAGCTGGGTATGTTTAGCCTGGAAAAAAGACGGTTTAGAGGCGATATGATAGCCTGTTTAAGTATTTGAAGGGATGTCATGCTGAGGATGGAGCAGGCTTGTTTTCTGCTGCTCCAGAGACTGGAACACGGAGCAATGGGTGCAAGCTCCAGGAACAGAGATTCCACCTCAACATGAGGAGGAACTTTTTGACAGTAAGAGCTGTTCGGCAGTGGAACACACTCCCTCGGAGCGTGGTGGGGTCTCCTTCCTTGGAGGTCTTTAAACAGAGGCTGGATGGACATCTGTCGGGGATGCTTTGATTGTGATTTCCTGCGTGGCAGGGGGGGTTGGACTGGATGGCCCTCGTGGTCTCTTCCAACTCTGCAATTCTATGATTCTATGATATTATTGGCCTGTGTCATTCCCCAGTACTGGTTATATTGGCTGTGCCAGCTCAGCAGCACCTGGTGGGCCTCAAGTTGGTCAATCCAGCACAAGCAGTACTGACCTAGAAAGACCAAAGGTCTATCTTAAGATAATGCAGTTTTTCAGGTTCCTAACTATGTGGCTGGATGTGCTCATTACCTTAGCATGGTGGGAAAGCAGTGACTGAAAAGAGCTTTTTTTCATGAATGAGCTCCATATGCTTTAAGAACATAGGAGAGCTATAGATGCATGAACTGCTAATTCTCATACTATGAAATCCAAATCACATATCATAGTAGAGGTGGAAAGAATATTCAAATAGTGTATGTTCAAAATTGGTTTCAAGAATATTGGGGAACCTTGATGAGGAGGATCTTGCACTGGCGAAAAACTTGGCAGTTTGAAAATTCTGTGCAAAATTTGCATATTTTCTTTACACATAAATACTGTTTGCAGCATAGAAATAATGTTTTTGTGCAGAAAATGCTGTTTTTGTGCCAAATAAGACCTGAACTGTGAAATGTCTTTGAAAATTGTAGTTTTCAAAGACTTTCTCACAGTGTGAAGAAAATTGCTAAAATTACTCGTTGCTCCTCTTGGGAATGAAATTAGCAAAGAATTAGTTTTCTACATCATGGTGATGCCTTCATTAAGTCAATCGAAAGGTGCAAAATATATTGTGCTAGCTTTTTTAGCTCACTGGCTGCTTCATCAGGCAAGGATATTAAAAATGGTACAAGAGGAGACTGGTATTCTTAAGTCCATAGGTCTGGAATGTGCTGTACGGGGAATAAGAATCCATTAATTAGAATATGTACATATACGGAAAATTTCATGGATGCAGGTCATGGGAAAGCAGCTTTAGTGTAGCTACCATGTTGTCTTAATGAATCCTTTCCCCTGTTTTCTACGCAACTAACCATTGAAGGATCCATTATTCTGTATTACTCACAGCTTCAACCAGAGAAACAAGAGATGGCCTTTTTACTGGTGCCGTCCAGCCTCTCACCTCCCAAGGAAATTTGACTGGTACTCACCTTGCTTGCTTTTCAATACCAGGATAGCTAAGATGTTGATACTCATTCTTCTCCCTGCCCCACTAAGATCTTGTCATTTTAGTCCCTACTACTTCATGAGTAGTTTTAGCTTTGTTTACTGTTGACTTTAGTTGTATGGTTTGCACTTGAGTGTGCTAGCATTTGTATAGTTATGTTTTTCCCCTTGTTTGGTTGTTTGTTTTAAAATTTTTGCTACTGGATTCCCACCGACACCCCAAATTGCATTATTATTAGCAATAGCAATAGCACTATTTCTATACTGCTTTATAGTGCTATGCATTCTTTAAGTGATTTGCAATGTGTCACCTAATTGCCCCCAACAGGCTGGGTACTCATTTTACTGACCGATGGAAAGATGGAAGGCTGAGTCAACCTGGAGCCAGCCCTGCAGGATAGAAGTCACAATGTTGTGACTGCAGTACCGGCATTTAATTACTGTGCCACCAGGGCTCCAGGTTGACTCAGCCCTCCATTCATCATCATCATCATCATCATCTTAATTTATTTATTTATTTTACTTTCATTTCTACAATTGCAGGTGCTGGGTGTTTGTTTTACGATATCAAGTAAGTATAAATAATGAATAAATATAACAGATCACTGAGCTACACAGCAACATTCATTTTTTGCTCGCTCGCTCTCCTTTCTCTTTGTGTTCTGAAAGGCTTTCTATTAGCCTGCCTGCCAGTACGGGAATTCTCTCTGATCACTAGAAATCAAACAGCCTATCAAAGGAGGCAGTAATTGTCCTGTGAACAAGCCCACATTTCCTTCATCCAGTTCTAATGCTCATATCTGAGCTACAACCTCTGTCAAAAATATTATTGACACCTGCTAGGTTAACAAGGTCAAGTGCTGTGAGATGGAAGTCTTTTTTTCTCCTCTTTTCTTCCTTGTTTTTTAAAATGCTACTGATGAACTGCTGAGTGGTATGACATATGCTTTAGGGCGTGAGCAGCTGGCACAAATAGAACCTCTTGGGGCTGCTTCAATTATATAAACCCTGGTCCAGCTACTTGGTCTCACCATAGTTTGAGTAGCATTTTAACATTTCTTTGAGAAAACAAAGATCAACAAAGCAAACCTACAAAACTTTGTATCTGTCATTATCTCATATTTTCTATAACAGTTCCACTAGTGCACCAAACATCATCATGCAGATGATGTATCTCCTGACCTCCCACCTTACAAAACATTTGTGATATTGCAGATTAGGAACGTAAATCCTTGATTATATCACGGTTGCATTCAAGGGTGAATAATTATTGTAGCTTTTCCCAGAGTGCAGAAGAAAACAAATACTTTTACACAGTATTCTCCCCATATTTGAGCTTCCTGTTCTGTAGGACTTTTCTGAACAGAAAACCACATGGCGTTTTTTTGCACAAAAAAACAAAAACAAAACACATTTCTTACACAAAAACTATATTTCCTGCAAGAAAGAACACAGCCTCCTGTATCCTAGAAAGCTTATATTTAATGACCCATAATGGATAACAGTCAAGTACACAGATGTTTGGTAGACTCAGCACCACCTTTCTTTTCTATAGCTTAAGGTTCCACCAACTGAAAACCATACAGCATGTTCGGATCAGGTAGTCACCTTTGGTCAGCGTCCATCACAGCACAAAACTGAAACTGAAAAGTCTAAATTACATATGCAAGATTTCAATTTTTTTTTTTTAAAAAAACACTTTTTGGCCTGAATCCAGCTGCTAGTCTGAGCTAGAGAAAACCCATTAAGTAAATGTACCATCCAATAATTTATTCAGAGTTGGGAGTAGCACTTTGATTTGGGCCAAAATGTTTGGTAAATTTTTCACAATATGCTACTGAGAATTCTACTAACTTGCCCATAGAGCCAGAATGAAGTACTGCTGGATGTGATTGAGAAGATGCAATGGGCTTTTTTGCCTTCATCACCACTACTAACACTGAAGAGAAAAAATAATGACGTCTAACTTTTGTAGTTGTATTCAGACGCTTCACAGTGTTAGTCTGTATCAGTATACAAAGGGATCTTGTAGCACCTTTGAGACTAACTGAGAGAAAAATATCTGTAGATACAGTCTACCTCATCAGATGTATGGAGTGAAGCACCCAGGGACAGATGTTTATATCAATGGATGGGCAGTGTATGGGTATGTAATAGTAACAGAGATGCAAAACACATGGGTATGGTGATGGGGGTGACATGTTCAGTTTCAATGATGCTTATAAAGTGTAGTTAGGGGATAACGGTGGGAGATGGGATCTAAATTAAGCCTAGATAATTAAATGAAACTGTATTGATAGTGGAGAAAGTTCTTGGTCTGGTGTATTGATATGGGCTGAGGACCAGAAAAGCAATTTAAAAGTAGGCATGACAGCCTACTTGTGGTTGGGATGTCAAATAGTGTTATAATATATGTAATGTGCCAGGAGACCATTGTCTTTGTTCAAACCACTGTTGACGTACTTGACTCTGTGGCTATATCCTAATTTAGCTGCTTTTCTTGCCAATCTCCAAGTTTTTTGTTCAAGGACTGTCATTTGGAAATCTGAGATGGAATATTCAGGAAAGCTGAAGTGTTCTTCAATCAGTTTTTGAATATTTTAATTTCTAATTTCCAGTTTATGTCAATTTATCCTATTGTGTAGGGACTATAACTAGAGTGACAGAGGGAACTGTTGGCAAAGGATGGGATGTATCCAATTACAGGATGAGCAAGTGAAATTATCTGTAATGTTGTGGGTGAGGTTATTAACCCTTGTGATGATATTGCCTGAGAAGATGTGTCGGCAGAGTTGGCATCTAGGCTTGTGGCAAGGTCATGTTCCTGTCTCCCTATCCATGTTATGTGTCCTACTGTAAGTAACTGTTTGACTTCACCTGCCTGAACTTCCATCCTAACCTGATGCTTCACTGGATACTAATTGGGGAGAGTGGTGTCCACAGCTGGGAAGGACTCATTTCTCTACCTCTTCGACCCATGTCTTCCAATCAGGTCACCTTCATCATCGACGATTAAACTCTTGTTTGTAGGGAGACAGCATTCAGCAGCAGCAAGGCAGAGAGAAAACTGATGAGAAAACCAGGAGCCTTTGTGATGAATGAAAAACTGAAGGGAACAGATGCAAGATCTGAATTGTGGTTCCCTACACTTTGTTAGCTATATCTTTCCCTACTCATCCCCTCCTATCATTAACTCTGCCACGACTAAAAACACTGCATAATATAGCACTGCTAAATAAGGGGCACTGTGTGGGGAAACATAGATTGGGATGGCATGAACAGGGGCAGCTACTACATACTAGAAAAATATGGGAATGTTTTTCCTTGGCTTTTAATGACATCCAGGCTTGTACTGTATCCTAGAGAAGAATTTGCCTCATAAGCTTCTGTTGAGATCAAAACAACAACATAGCACCAGTCTGTCTAGTTGATCTTCTCATAAATTCATATTTAGAGATCCTGGGGGGGGGGGATTTCAATATGAACTGACCTGCTCCATACTTGCAGTTTGGTTTTTAGATTACAGTTTAGTTATCCACTGGATGTTTGAGCATCTCATATTTTCCAACATAGATTTCAGCTCAAAATATTAAAATCATTTAGAAATGATATTTTGAGAGGAAAAACAATTAGAACCCTCTCCATTAACACCCCCTTGTCATGGGAGAGAGGCTTGTGTACCCTAATGATGTTTCGAGCTATGCTGGCAGTGGCATAATAGCCACCGGTAGGGTCTCCCATGCCAGACAGGTCAAAACCGAAGGGTCTGACAAAGAGCATCAAAGGGCAGGATGGGCTTTCTAGCCTTATGGCAACCATCCTAGGAGAAGGAAAACTCTAATCCCAAACCCAGGCAGATGATGCTTGTCCAACACTGTAAGGTCAACCATCTAAGAGAAGGAAACTCTAATCAAACCTACGGCCCGAGGACCTCGTTGCTACCATCCATGCTTGCAAGGCCACAGCAGATGAACCTTTGGTTTAAAGGGTGAGGCCAGTTCTGTGCACGCTGCGCTCCACCAGAAAAATCCATTGCACAGGCTTGAAGGACAAATCCAGTTCCAAAAAAGCCCTGTAGCAATAGGTGAGGGATGAAACGGCAGGTGTAAAGATGCACTGGAAGCCACAGACACAACCCTGCATGCAGGCGGTTCAGGACATTGGTCGCTCGAGGCTGACCCGGGAGATGACAGTCTTGTTCGGCAGCATCCTGAATAACCAAGCAGCCTTTTTTAAGGAGAGCACTGCTTGCTCCATATAGAGAGGGACCTAGAAAATGTAGCCTAATGAAGGCTCATCCCCAACTACCTGGTTGGCTAGTAGTGGCCAACGAGCATCATCTGATGTGGTCAAACCAAGGCAAAGAAACAAAGGCTCACATCAGCCTCCAAAGGTGTAAATAAATTGACACTTGCATGGTGGAACAGAAGAACCATGCAAGACTCTGCAGATAGTGGGCAGCCTGAGTGTTGTTCTGCTCTAATAGCCCATGAACTATCACGACATAATATTGACATTGCTGCTCTTAGTGAAGTTTGTCTCCACGAGGAAGGCAGCCTTAAAGAACATGGCACCAGCTACACACTTTACTGGTCTGGCAAACCCAAAACCGAAAAACATCTTTCAGGAGTAGGCTTTATGATTAAAAACTCCATTGCCTCCAAACTCAAAACCTTGCCAACAGGAAACTTGATCTCATTGTTTCCTTATGCCTCCCTCATGTTGTTCTATTTAGTATATATGCCCCAACTATGCAAGCCGACTCTGTATCAAAAGACAAATTTTACACAGACCTACGCCAACTCATACAAAAAGTCCCTGTAGAAGATAAAATTATTATCCTTGGTGCCAGAGTGGGAAAGAACTCTGAAGCCTGGAAAGATGTCTTAGGCAAGCATGGCCTGGAAATGTGTCTTAGGCAAGCATGGTGTTGGAAACTGCAATGATAACGGACACCTCCTGCTAGAGTTCTGTGCAGAACAACAGCTGACTATTAAAACACTATCTTTCAGCAGAAAGATAGCTGGAAGACAACCTGGATGCATCCCTGATCCAAACATTGGCACCTCATTGACTATGTTCTAGTCTGCCAGAGAAACATTCGGGATGTCCATCATACCTGAGTGATGCCCAGTGCAGAATGCCAAACAGATCATCGCCTCGTCAGATGTAAACTAAATCTTCATCCTAAGTTCAAACATAAGAGGGGTGGCATCTTAAAGAGGAGACTCCAAGTCAACAATCTTCAACAAGCTACCATGAGAGACAACTTCCAGGCAAATCTGCAAACAAAACTTGAAGACCATCCTACAGATCCTTCTTCTACAGTGCTTTGGCAACATATCAAAAAACAGTATCCTCCAGTGTGCAGAAGAATCTCTCAGGTTCTCCCACAAGAAAAATCAAGACTGGTTTGATGAAAACAACCAAGAGATCCAGGAGCTGTTAGCAAAGAAGAGAACTGCTCACCAGTCATACCTCGCCCAGCCAACCTGCCATGTAAGAAAAGCAGCTTTCTGCCTCACATGTAGTAAACTTCAACAAAAACTCCGAGACATGCAGAACAAGTGGTGGATCAATATAGTAGAATAGACACAATGCTGTGCAGATCTGGGTGATCATAGAGGATGTTATGAAGCTCTTAAAGTAGTGTTTGGACCTACTTATCAGGTCCAAAGCTCCTTAAACAGTACAGATGGTCAAACATTAATTACTGATAAAGCCTCCATCCTGAATTGATGGGCTGAACATTTTCAAAGTCTCTTTAGTGCCAACCGAGTAGTCCAAGGCTCAGCTATCCAACATATGATACAAAAACCAATGAAAAATGAATTGGACATAGCTCCCACTTTGGAAGAAACCTTTAAGGCCATACAGCAGATGAAAAATGGTGAGGCAGCTGGGATTGCTGGAATCCCACCTTAAGTATGGAAACACGGAGGTCATGCACTCCACAATAAATTCCACAAACTGCTTGTGAATTGCTAGGAAAAAGGGGAACTGCCATCAGGTCTCTGAGATGCAGTCATAATCACCCTGTACAAGAAAAAAGGAGCAAAATCCAATTGCACAAACTATCGAGGCATAACACTGTTCTCTATTGCTGGAAAAATCCTTGCAAGGATACTCCTGAACAGATTAGTTCCTGCTATTGCAGAAGAACTTCTCCCTGAAAGCCAATGTGGCTTCAGAGCCAATAGGAGTACTACAGATATGGTATTTGCCCTTAGACAACTGCAAGAAAAATGTAGGGAACAGAACAAAGTCTCTATGAAACATTTATCGACCTCACCAAAGCCTTCAACACTGTGAGTAGAAAAGGTCTGCGGCAGATCCTGGAAAGACTAGGATGTCCTCCCAAATTCCTTAAAATGATTATCTGGATCTAGGAGTCCTAGTAGACCACAAGTTGAACATGAGTCAACAATGTGATGCAGCAGCTAAAAAAGCCAATGCGATTTTGGGCTGTATCAATAGAAGTATAGTGTCTAGATCAAGGGAAGTAATAGTACCACTCTATTCTGCCATGGTCAGACCTCACTTAGAATATTGTGTCCAGTTCTGGGCACCACAATTCAAAAAGGATATTGACAAATTGGAGCATGTCCAGAGAAGGGCAACTAAAATGGTGAAAGGTCTGGAAACCATGCCTTATGAGGAGAGACTTAGGGAGCTGGGTATGTTTAGCCTGGATAAAAGATGGTTAAGAGGCGATATGATAGTCCTGTTTAAGTATTTGAAGGGATGTCACGCTGAGGATGGAGCAGGCTTGTTTTCTGCTGCTCCAGAGACTGGAACACAGAGCAATGGATGCAAGCTCCAGGAACAGAGATTCCACCTCAACATTAGGAGGAACTTTTTGACAGTAAGAGCTGTTCGGCAGTGGAACGCACTCCCTCGGAGCGTGGTGGGGTCTCCTTCCTTGGAGGTCTTTAAACAGAGGCTGGATTGCCATCTGTCGGGGATGTTTGATCAAGATTTCCTGCATGGCAGGGGGTTGAACTGGATGGCCCTCGTGGTCTCTTCCAACTCTGCAATTCTATGATTCTATGAAGTCAGATATGGCGATGCTCTTTCAGAGCCTTTTCTAATAACTGATGGAGTGAAGCAAGGTTGTGTTCTTGCTCCAACTTTATTTACAATCTTCTTCAGCATGATGCTCCAAAGGGCTACGACAGAGCTCGAAGAAGACAACGGTATCTATATACTTTACAGTACTGATGGTAGCTTGTTTAACTTAAGATGTCTGAGGGCTCACACTAAGACTCTAAACTATCTAGTCCATGAGCTGCTCTTCACTCATGATGCTGCCCTTGTTGCCCACACAGAAGCAGCTCTGCAGAGCCTAACATCCTGCTTCACAACAGCTGCAGAGCTGTTTGGGCTAGAAGTCAATCTGAAGAAAATGGATGTTTTTTACCAGCCTACACCACAGGATGAACACCACCATCCCCACATTGCCATCGGCAAACCTATACTCAAGTCCGTTCAGCAGTTCACCTACCTGGGAAGCATTATCTCCTCAGATGCCAAGATAGACAAAGAGATCGATCACAGATTAGCAAAGGCATATAGTGCATTTGGAAGACTTTACAAAAGAGTCTGGAGTAATAAACACCTAAGCCGAAGCACGAAAATCAGTGTGTATAGAGCCATTGTACTGTCTATTCCCCTTTATGGATCTGAAACATGGGTCACCTATCGCCACCACTTACGACTCCTCGAACGCTTCCATCAGCATTGTTTACGCACAATCCTAAATATACACTGGACTGACTGTGTGAGGAATGTTGCTGTCCTTGAGCAAGCAGGGATCACCAGCATTGAGGCCATGATATTGAGAACACAGCTGTGCTGGGCAGGGCACATTTCTAGAATGGAGGACCATTGCCTGCCCAAAATAGAACTCTACGGTGAACTCGCCATTTGTCAGCGTAAGAGAGGCGCTCCAAAAAAGCGATACAAGGACTCCCTGACACAACATCTCAGGCTCGGCCAAATTAATCACCAACAATAGTTTGCCCTGGCCTCACATCAGGAGGCATGCCCTGGCCTCACATCAGGAGGCATCACCCAAGGAGACCTTTTGCTATGCTTTTTGCAACCGGACTTGTTTATCTCAGATTAGCCTTTTTAGTCATCAGCGCACTTGTAGAAAGCGTGGGATGAGTCCTTCCTGAATCTTCATTTGCAAAGAAAAGCCAGAGAGAGAGACAATTAGAACAGGTTGTGAGAATATATAATTAGATGTGTGCATTTTGAAAGAAAATATGGTCAATGTAAATGCAAATTTTCATGCCGTTTTAAAAATCTCAACTTAACATAGAAGCAAGACAGATTTAAAAAGTAGACTTATCTCTCTGTAATTAACTCATTTGTCCATCATTAGTCAGAGTGCACATCTGACACTGAGTTTTCGGAAGGGTACTGGAATCTTCTCCTGCATTCAACCCTGAATGGAAAGACACACAAGAGATTTTCACATGGGCTATATATCCCGTGTCTGGAACAGAACAGGGGTGGGAAACGTTTTCCCTTTTGGACAACGTCCACCCTGTTCCGTTCCTACATTATGCCTGTTCTGTTTTCTCCCCATGATATAGTAATCATGGAGAGAAGACGTTAAAAGGCACCCAGTTCCGTTTCTGTTACTGAATCACCGGTGTGCGAATAGGATCCTGTCCCTGTTCTGGAATGACAGGGATGGGGGAGGAGCTCTGTGGCAGGCACTTCCTGCCACGATCTGGACAGCCAGATAATTGCCACCCTTCCCACCTCCCTTCCTGGGTTACCTGTATTTTTTTAATTGATTTTTATTCTTTCTTTTGACAGCTGGGGGTTTTCAAATTTCAATTTCCCTTCCATTCGTTCTCTCGCAAGAATGAATGGAAGTTCCCCCAGCCGGTCGTAAAAGCAGCTTTACGACAGCTGCATTTACAACCGGCTGGGCAAGGAGGGAGGAGGACAATTCCTGTTCTGGAATGGAGGTAAGCGTGCGAACATTTGCCTCCATTCCGTTGCAGGAACAGAAGAGGAGAAGGTGGCAGGATAGAATCAAGGGTTTTAGCCCCCATGTGAAAATCTCCACAGTCACATTAAGTGAACTGTTTTTAGAAGCACTGGGGAAGATGAAATCTTGGCTAAACATGCACAAGGGGTCTAGCTGAGTGGTGGTTCATGTCAATGAGAAGTCCCCTCAGTGGGGATGGTCCTCTGTGTAAGCCCACAGGAAGGTACCTTCTATTGATTCAGACTATTTATACCAGTATTGGTTCCGTCTGGCAATAGCTTTCTGTGGTCTGAAATAGCATTCTTTTGCATCACTTCCTTCTGGATTCTTTGAAGTGTAAATACCAGAAACTGAACCTGGGAATCAAGTTCTTCAAATCATCAGTTTTCTAGCCTGGGTAGTTGACGCGAGTCTACATGAGTCACGAAGCTCCATGAGTGGTTGACATGAGTCTACTACTAATGAACCTTCTCAAGAGTTCATCTGCCTCTTCTGATGTACTAGGGCCTGTGGATAGAGGATCATATACAGGAGAAGTTAAAACAACAGAAACAGACTCAAGACATACAACTTTGAAGCTCTTTATTAATCAAACTAAAGGTATGGACTCCCCCCGCCCCATTGCTCTAGGTAGTGAACCTGATGGTTTAATAAGAGCTTTGGGATCCTTATGGGTGAAAGGGATTGTATAAATGAAGGATGTATTAATAAAATCCTCAACATCAGTTCAGCTGCAGATCACAGTTACTCCAGTTCAAGACCAGAACAACTCATCTCGGCAGCCACAGATGGTGTGACAGATGATCTCAGCAGCCCATCATTCTGTTTTTTTTATATATTTTAAATTAAAACAAAAAAAATTAAAAGCTATCTTGGTAGGCTACAGATCTGACAGGCTTTAAGTTCATCTCCAGGGCTTGCTTAGTCCCTTTACTGCTAGTGCTTGTCAGAAAGTTTTATACCTAAAGCCAGCTGGAGAAAGCACGTGTATGCCACACATTTGTCTGCTTTAGCAGTTTGTAGCAGTAGGGGAGAGAAAAAGGTAATGGCTGGGATATACACTGCTTGATAACACAAATTAACCTGGACACTTCAGGAAAACCACATCTAACCACAATATAGCTTTGGATCTAATTAGCTAATAGTTATTTCTTTCTCAGGCTTCTCCATTCTGTTAGTATTCTGGGTATTTAATAAGTTGAATTCAGTCCTGTGATACTTTCCACAAGATCACTGGGGACATAGACATGCATATCTCATTGTAATGACCCCAAAGTCTACAGCCACATAAGGCTTTGAGTCCCAATGGTCAATATTAGCAAGTATGAAACCACTACATTGGTGATCACATCCAAATGAATTCCATGAGAATTTCATCCTAGATAGAAGAATATTAGTAAAGTAATTGGTGGGAAGTTTGTGCCTAAGGCCCACATGGAGTCTCCAGAGACCTAATGTGCAACTGCCAGTCCCCTCTCAGAGCCCTGACTTTTTTTTTTTTTTAAGGGACAAACCTGGAGAATCACACCCTTAAAGGTGTTGTTGTTGTGTGCCTTCAAGTCGTTTCTGACTCATGGTGACCTTAAGGCAAGCCTATCATGGGATTTTCTTGGCACGATTTGTTCAGGTTGCCATGGCTTTCCTCTGAGGCTGAAAGTGTGCAGCTTGCCTAAGATCACCCAGCAGGTTTCCACGGCTGAGATGGGATTTGTACCTGGTTCTCCAAAGTCCTAGTCCAGCATCCAAACCACTATACCATGCTGGCTTTCTCTAGAGGTGTCAAGGTATACAATCCTCTATTTGCCTTATGTTGTTACTGTGTGCCTTCAATAATAATAATAATAATAATAATAATGAGCCCACCTCTCTCATGAGGATCAGGGCAGCAAACATCATTTAAAACATTATCTATAATCTACAAACATTAAAATAACATCATTAAAACCACTATACAATGGTACATAATTCAAATGTTACCTATAAAAACACTATTAAAATAACTTAAAATAAGAAAATACATAAAACATTTTTTTTTAAATGACAGAATAAACCAGAAAGTGACATCCGGGCATCTAATCTAATCTAATCTGGAAAAGCCTGCCGGAAGAGATCTGTCTTAATAGACCTCTAAAACATCCCCAGATTGTCAATGTGTTGAATCTCCTCCGGCAGGCCATTCCACCGTCTGGGAGCGGTAGTCATTCCCAACTATGGTGACCCTAAGGCAAACCTATCAAGGGGTATTCTTGGCAAGATTTGTTGAGAGGGAGTTTGCCTTTGCCATCCTCTGAGACTGAGAGAGTATGACTTGTCCAAGATCATCCAGTAGGTTTCCATAGTTGAGCAAAGATTTGAACCCTGGTTTCCAGTCCAACATTCAAACCACTACACCATGCTGTATCTTATACTTCCCCACAAAACTTTTTTAGGACTTAAAGAAATATTTTAGACAACCAAACAGAACCTTCTAGTTGTTTCCAATTTGAAAAAAAGACAGAAACAGTGATGCTCTCAGGTGTCCACATGAAAAACGTGTGAGCCCACTAGACCTTCCACATTTGCCCTATTTTACTATCGATTCTAGTATGTAGTGACCATAGGGTGCATCTACACCAGCACAAGTACTCTGGGTGCAGACCAGAGCATTTTGTCCTGGAACTGCCCTGGATCCAACCCATTACCCCCACATGTACCAGTATGAAAGCAATCTGGTGCC